>JADBJO010000530.1:122500-165000 GCA_016801955.1 Conus betulinus | reverse complement strand
AAAAAATCACTATAAAAGCAAGCTGGTTTTAGCAGTGACCCCCAGAGATGATAGCACCCATATTAGAAGCAGGCAGAAAGTAAAGAGATGCAGGAAAGATACACAACGATGCTGAAGGAACAGAGAACTGGTATGAAGGAAAGGAAGGGGAGGGCAGGGGTAGGAAATACTGAGATCCAGGGATCAAAGAAAGAATGGCGATGGTGAGCAGGTCAGCCGTTAAAAAAGCAGAAAGGCAGACAGAGACAGAAGTGGGGAGGGAGGAAGAAAGAAAGGAGACCTGACAGAAAAAGCTGGAAGGAGTAGGAACAAATTTGGCAACCGAACAGACACCGATCCTCACCCATCCATCCCCTCACTCCCTCCCTAAAAAAAAACAACAAAAACAACAAAAAAAAAATCAAACCCACAGAATGATTCCATATCAAAACACTGAAACAGCCCAGATGATCAAACCATATTTTCATACAGATTGTCACCATGCCTACCACCCTTACCCTGATCTTCAACTAGTTCATGTAATATGTATATGAAAACACACACACACACACACACACACACACACACACACACACACACACACACACACATCAAAACTGAAATGACAGAGATGGGGCATAATCTCTTCAAAACAGACTGAACGAAAGTTGTTCACTTCTTTTCTATTAATGCATACCAGATTTCAGCCCAACGTTTTGCTCTATTGTCCACTGTCATATATATCAAGCGTCATTTCTGCCTGCGTCATCAGCTCCTGTGCTTGTGACAGTCATGTGCAACAAGGTAACCTACCGTACACACACACACACACAAACACACATATAATACATATGTATATATATTTCAGTGCTAAGCCCTGAATATTTTATTCCTAATGTTAATGCTTCAATAATTACAAACATTTTCAGTGATCAGATTCCAAAGGTTTCTTTATGAAGTCCAAATCTAAATGCATTTACCAACATTCTGATAAAAAAAATCTGTTTAATTAAAAAAAAAAACAAAACAACAATGTTGAGCTGGTGAGAATTAAAGAAAAAAGTTATTTTCCTGCAAAAAAAAAAAAAAAAAAAAGTAATCACAGAGCATGAGTGAAGGAGTTACTTCCCATGTACTTCAAATGAATACAATCCACACACCCACCATACAGTACTATCTGTTTCACGGGGGGAGGCTTTCATATTCCATAAAATCTTATTGCTTCAACAGACCGTTATCAAACTGAAAAACAGTTGAATTAATTAACAGAGTTCAAGTTCAGAGCAAAGTTTCTCATAAACTGATCAACAATGTAACCCAATCCTGACTCCGCCATCTCATCCAGAGCCCCACCATGGAACCCAACCACAATTTGGCCCTCGGGCCATGTTGTGCCTTTTGTTTGAATCATTTCTGTAGGTTTTTTTTTGCACAATATAGCTAACATCCAGACAACGGAAGTGGATGAAAGCAACCTCTTTGGTTGAAAATACACAAACAGGAACAAAAGCAGAAATCATTAAATGAAAAGCCAAAGTCTATGCCTGTGATGCAACATATCATTAAAATATATTTTAAAAAAAAAAAGGTTGGGGGTGGGGGGAGGGAGGGTGATAATAAAGAAAGGAAGGAAAAAGAAAACAAATGGTAACGCTGGAGCTGACCATGGGTAAATGCAATTTATACAGTGGCACACACACACACACACACACACACACACACACACACACACACACACACACAGTAAAAAGCTTCCAAAATACATAAATAAATACAAAGCCAAGACCACAGATATCTGAGTACTGAACAACTGAGAAAAAAACAAACAACATGCAATCATTTCATACTTCTCCAATGAACCTGACAAAATTATATAAAAAAAAAAAAAAAAAAAAAAAGCAGCAAAAATTAACAAAACATTAAAAAAATATTGAATAAACACGTAGATGAATAAATATGAGGGTCAAGATTTTTTTTTTTAAAATGTGCAGTTTAATGCCATGATAAATTGTCTGTGGATCTGACGGCAGCCCCCGCCACCAACCCAACGGGGGGAAAAACACTCAGTTTCATCCCCAACATTTTTTTTTTTGAGTGTGTTTTTGTTTTTTTTTGTTCGTTCGTCTTGTTTTCTCACCCTTACACCTAACTTGGACAGGTGTTTCATAGATTCACTTCTGTTATGAGATCAGCAGCCACAACTCTACTATCATCAAGAATAATGTGATTGTCCTTGCTTTTCTTTCTTTTTCTTTCTCTCTCTCTCTCTCTCTTTCTTTATTAAAAAAAAAAAAAAAAAGCCTGTTGTTATTTTCAAGTCTACTATCAAGTGTACCAGAATCAGCAAATTGCTGTCCAGCAATAAAAGCATTCAATACATTATTTTCCTTGAAGTTTTGACAAAAATATTGTACACAAGCAAAATCATTTCTCTTACAAGTTTGATTTTGAGAGAGAGAAAAAAAAGCAGAATTTTTCATCCATATAAAATGAGAGAGAGAGAGAGAGAGAGAGAGAGAGAGAGAGAGAGAGAGAGAGCGAAAGAGAGAGAGGATCTCTGGATATATACTTAGGAAGGACATAGGAAGAGGAGGGTAGCTCTACAAAGAAAAATGTACACGAGCTTTCCAAATACAGGCTCAAAGTTTGCATTGCACAATACATTAAAGAGAGAATATCAGTACAGATCTATAGTCATACAGTTACACACACATAAACTTTACAAGAATGTTCAGAAACACACACACACACACACACACAAACACAAACACACACACTCGCTCACACACACACATACACACACACGATGCGTGCACACACATACACACACAGCGGTGTGCACACACACACACACACACACACACACACACACACACACACACACACACACAATTCCCTTCTTAATTCGGAGGTTTAACTTTCCCATGAGTTTGAATACTAACACCAGTCAAATTAAACAGTGTTTTTTCTTTTAGCCCTCTTCGTGAGAAACAACTGATTTACAAAGAAAGCAATCCATCCTTAATGTGCTTTCCATATACACATCGGCTTGCACAAGTCTATGCTATTATGATGATTACTATTATCTTCATTATCATCACTGTCTCGTCATCATGATTATGTTTGTGCTGTTATTCTTCTTGGACAAGATCACCTTAGTAACAAATCAAGTGTTTGCCCTGGCAGACCTTGCGTCAGAACCTTGTCCGTCTTGCTGGGCCTCAGAATAAAAACACATGTGTTCCAATCTCTTAAACCACCTTGGCACATTCAGCTGCTATTAACGGAATAATCTGTGAGGTAATAAATATTTACATCTTTGTTATTGTTTACTTAGTTACTCACCTCATGAACCTAGGGGAGACAGAAACATTTAACAAATTATTTACAGACAAAAAACACAAAACAAACAAAATTATACAATAAAAACAGACCTATGACAAAAATTCACATACGCACACACAAAAATTGAGCCACAAGCTATGGTGCATACTACAAAGTACCTATGCTAAAGTTACTGGGGTGTTTGGTACACAGTTCTTACTCTCTCTCCCCCCTCTCTTGCAACACACACACACACACACACACCCACACACACACACACACCTCAACTGTACAACTGGTGGGATGGGACCTCAAAACCTAGTGTGAGAATCAAGATCATGAAGGACAGAAAGACAGAGACCAAGAGTCCCACACACATGGGCAGAGAGAGAGAGAGAGAGAGAGAGAGAGAGAGAGAGACAGAGACAGAGACAGAAAGACAGAAATGAGTGAGGGCAAATAAGACACCAACAGACTGACACAAAACTGAACCACACAGACAGACAGACAGACAGACAGGTACACGATCCAAAGAGAGGGAGTTTCACATGAAGACAAGCACTGACAATCCAACATCAGCAAGTCACACATCCATCAGAAACAAAAAAGAGAGTAAGCGATGCGAAAGGAAGTGCCAAAAATGAGAGAAACATGCCGACAGTCAATGTGAACACAAGCACGACCAGACAATCTTCTAAGCGATGCGAAAGGAAGTGCCAAAAAATGAGAGAAACATGCGACAGTCAATGTGAACACAAGCACGACCAGACAATCTTCTACTGCTTCTTCTTTCTTTCTTTCTTTTTTTTTTTTTTTTTTTTTTTTTTTAAAGAGAGCAATATATGTTCTTAATCACCCCCTTCCCCCCCTCCTCTTCACCCCTTATTCTAGATGCCAGTTTAAAACCAGCTGGAGTCAAAGGTAGTGACAGAACAGAGGCCATTTCTCACACACAGATTACCTGACGGTGGGATACAGTGACGCTGAAAGACTGATCCCCTGACAATCCAAGAGCATAACTCTCAAAAGAGGGACAACTACCTGGAACTGATGAAGGAACAGCAGAGAGCTCCTACACTGGTCAATGCTGACCAGAATGATCCTTAAAACAGTTCAGACACTGGCCACCACTGGTACCTCTTGATGCAAGGTCTCAAATCAACTGAACCATGAAGAAGATGGCACTTCACCAAAATTCAAAACCAACAAACCCATCTGACCCCTTGCCCTTTTCTTTTGTTTTGTCTGTTGCACAGTCCACGGTTGATTCTTTCACACACATTGCAGAGTAACCCATGAACATCATTCAGTGGAATGGACTTAAAAAAAATATGGTTACCCTAGCATAACATACAGCAATCATCCTTTTTTTCAATGACACAAATGGGGCTTTATCTTCTTTTGTTAATCTTTTTTTGAAACCAGGGATCCAACCTTATATGCTGAAAATGGGTGGTCAGACCAGAGATTATAGTATGTATGAATGTCACTCAGCCATATGAACATGGAGCAAAAACCGCTTGGCTCTACCTCTATTTTTCCTCTTGTCCTTAATCCGATGAATTACAACCATTTTTGATTTATGTATAAAAAAAAAAATATAAAGAAAAAAATGCATTAAACATGGAATTGCAGACACCGTTTCTGAGCAAGATTTGTGACGGTTAAAAAAACAGTAGTGGGTGGGTTGGAGAGTGATGAGAAAACAACTTGAAAAAGAAAAAGATGAAGGCAAAAAAAAAAAAAAAAAAAAAAGAAAAAAAAAAAAAAAAAAGAAGAGAAAATAACAACAACAAACCATGAGATTTCAAACACAGAGTAAACCTGTTGATTGCCATGGCAAAACTGAGGAAAACGTGAATATTCAGATCCCAGGTAGAGCTACCTTTCTCTGCCTTGCACCTCACAAGCACACACACTATGCATATAAGTCATAAGAGTATGGTAGAGTGTGTATATGTGCACACACACTCATACACATACATACATACAACACATACACGCACAAAAGCGTACATGTGATCTAAAACACTCATCTACACACATTCCATTCTAGTATGAAAATGCATGTGCATTAACGCACAATAAGTGGACAAAACACACAGCACCCCCCACATAAAAACCTCAAATGGTGAAGGTCGACCACAGTAATCATCAGTCTGAACTGACTGAATAGCAGAAGTGGAGATCCTGACGAAGAAAACAAAAATCAGACAAAAACGAAACGACAAACTCCCAAATTTTTACATCAACGACAAAGACCAAATAAGCGATGCCACTCAAACAAAACCTGTGCATAAAATAAAGCAGACAAAGCATTAAAAAAAAAAAAAAAACTGGGGGGGGGCGGGGTGGGTGGGAGAGAGCCGGGATGGGGTGAGTAGGTTATCAAACATCTGAATTCCGATGTCCAAAATCAACCCCATCCAAATGCCACTGACAGAACTGATGTACCAACACCCACCCCTCCCCCTCCTCCCTCCCTGTCCAACACTTTGGTAGAATGTGTCACAGAAAGACTGCTTCAGTCAGGTAAGTACTGGCCACAAGTATGAATGGAAAGTTCATCTTCTCATGATGAACTGGATGGTCCCCTCACAATTACTATGCTTTTTTTTTTATCCCTCTCTCTCTCTTCTTGCCACACCCCAAACCTTCTTCCCCTCCTCCTCTTCTTTCTCCTCTCTTTCTCTTTCTCTCTCTCTCTCTCTCTCTCTCTCACCCCGATGTTTTCATCCAGAGCCATTGTCCGGTCTTGGTCTAAAAAATATGTTGTTCCAGGTTTGATACAAACTAGACCCTGAGAATGACATCAAACTGATTCTCATGATCACAATCTGGTGATCGCGTTGAGCCGTGGAGAGATATCTATGGACCACCATCATGTCCCTGAAAAATGAGATGAACTCTTCAGGCAGACAAGGAGACATATCTATGGACCACCATCAAGTCCCCGAAAAATGAGATGAACTCTTCAGGCACACAAGGAGAGATATCTATGGACCACCATCATGTCCCCCGAAAAATGAGACAAACTCTTCAGGAGGACACACCAATCTGCCTGCATGGCAAAATCACCACAGTTTTGCCCAGAGCCCTTGACCTTGGCGTAGGACTCCGCTCAGGTACCCGGCGTGTTCGCCTGTCAGCGTGTTCATACATAGATCAGGATGCCTCCAGTGGAGTAGCACAGGTAAACAGCACTGCACCTGAACGCTTCTTTTCTTCAAAGCTTCTCTGTTCTCCCATACTCTCATCTGATCCTGACCTCAACCCCTTTCTCCCCACCCATATATGCACCCCATCATTCCCTTCTGCCTCTCATGACTTGATTTTCATACAAAGGTCAACGTCTCAGTGTAAGAAAATAGTATTTTGTTGTTTGTTGCTGTTGCAAAAAGCCCAACTGAAAAATAGAGTCATTCCTATTCCATTACTGTGACAACATGTAAAAATTACAACACAAAAACACACAAAAATAATATTAAAACAAGGAAACGAAACGATTAGAAAACCCCACACAGACAAAAAGAAATACTTCCGCAAGGAAACAGGCTGACGTGTGTGTGTGTGTGTGTGTGTGTGTGTGTGTGTGTGTGTGTGTGTGTGTGTGTCTTACTGATTTTCTTCATCACTATTAATACTCCCTTTTTTTGTGTGACAGCGCTGATATTATGGCCTTTTGCGGTTGGCTGGGCTATAAACAACATTACCTTACCTTAGTTCCTTTTTTCCCTCCAAGACAATCATCATGTGCTTCACTTAATCAACAGTACAACCTCTAAAACTTACAACTGCCGAGATATACCAGCATGTTTTTGTGCATGAAAGCAAAATTGATGAGCTACAAATACCTCCAACAACAGGGCATGGTAAGACGATGAGAAAAAAGCAGACGAACATTACTCTCAAAACTGTTTCAAGATGAACATCACAAAAAGAAAAAAAAAACGGGAAATCACCCAGCATTATCAGGATGATGGGAGAGTGCTAAAGGCGCACACGGTTTGCATCTGCGTGTCGGGCATTAGGTAAGCTGAGCCACACGATGTGGTACACCCCTGGAAGACTAGTTTCACAATATCCAAAGCAAGCACAAGGTTAGCCAAAAGCACTTTTCAATTCAAGGGGCCAGTGACTTTGGCCAAAAATCTGAACAACTCGACCACAGGACAAACGTATGTCTTGATGCGAAATAAAAAGAATGCTTACAATCAATGAACCCTTTCATCATTTTGACCAAGACAATCAAAAAACACCCATGTTGAAAAAAAAAAGTCTTCCTAAAGGAGTATGCGCACGCTTCATACACCAACATATAGTATCATAAATTTTTTAAAAACCCTCTGAAAGTGCAATTACTGCTAAAAAAAAAAAAACAAACAAAACTCCCCCCCCCCCCCCCCCCCCCCCCCCCCCCCCCCCCCCCCCCCCCCCCCCCCCCCCCCCCCCCCCCCCCCCAAAACTCTGCAAGTGCAATTATCGCTCAAGCACTTTATCTCTAGATTTCTTTTTTTCACCTCTTTTTTTTTTTGTTTGTACTTGCATTTTCGCCAAACATGTGATCAGAGTATGGCAAAATCATACAGATAAACATCTCTGAAGCATGAGTTCAGCATCCGAGTCACAAAATGAGTCGATTCACATACTGCTTTCCTGCAACCTCGCCCGGCGTGAGCACAAAATGACAAAGGCGTGGGAAAGAGGGAGCAGCACACACACAAAGTCTTTCTCACAAACCAGAGCGAGGGGCTCGACTGCTGTGATGAGAGTTTTATCACGTTTCAGTGCTTGAACTGATCTCAAAATCCAATCTTTCTTTTTCAAAAAATGATTCCCATATAATCACTTCCACACCATTTATCATTCTCATTCTCTTTTCCTTTTCTTACCCTCCCCCCCACCCTTATATCTCTCTCTCTCTCTCTCTCCTCTCTTTCATCTTGGTTATATACACAAAACACACTCATTCTCTCTCTCTCTTTTTTTTTTTTCAAAATCAGCACCTGGATTTTCATCAACACAGCGCCAGAAAAGTGTTCATATTGCTTTGTTTGACCTGACTTCAGGATCCATTAATTCACGCGCATGATACAACACGAACCTAAAAATCAACAACAGCAATACCTCCTATGTTTTTCTTCTGTCTACAAGTACAAACGTACAAGAGAAAAAAAAGATGCAGTTACTGAATTAGATCAACAGCGAATCAAAAACATGGTCACATCCTTGTTCTGATCAAAATACCAATGATAACATGTAAGAAATGCAATGGTTACATGAAACAGGCTTTGAGAAGGGAAACAACCCTCTCAGTTGAAAGTACTAAAGGTTGGAGAGAAATGTTGCCAAAACTGGCCAGCAATGATGAGTATTTGCCGTTCATTGTTTCAGGTTCGTTTTCCATCAGAATACATTGTTTGCACCACCAGCCCCCCCCCCCCCCCCCCCCCCCCACATCCAGATTTCAATGCATCACAATCATCCCATATTCCTTCTAGTACATTGTAACCTGCCGGTCAAAATCCTCCCCATACACACTCCTCTCTTTGGACGCTTGCACCACATGAAAATGAGGCTCTTAGTTAAAATCGCAAATCGTTTACTTTCTTTCTTGTTGCCAAGCAAAAAACACAAATTCTTGAAATTGTTTACTTTCTTTTTTGTCGTGCGTTTTCTGAAAACGTCAATATTTTTCTGAATTAATCGGCGAAAAACAAAAAAGAAGCAGAATTAATACTTATCTTCATGTCACAGCAAACTTATATCCACAACTAGACTTTTTGGTACAAATTCTCTACAATTTAGACTTGTATAATTTTACACACACACAAAAAAAAAATTCAATGTAACTTGACTTTCATACATTTGGTGAAAAAGTTCGATCAATACTCTTACAATAAAACAAAAACAAAACAGACAAACAAACAACCAGAAAGTAAGAAACAAAATTACTGTTGGTAGTATCTGGAATGTTATGTATAACAGATGGATAGTTTGCGGGTTGGTAGTTCTAAGGGTGAAGACGCGTCATGTTAAGGATTTCTTGAGCAGGCTACCTAGAGATTCCATTGCCACTGTACCATGACTGAATTGATGGATCCACATGAAACAGCTCATGAAAATGAACCAGGATACCCCCTCTCACACCCAATGAGGACACACCATGCCATGAACTCAGGAGATGAAACACTGAAGCATCTGAACAGTCAGTACAGGCAGCCACAGGGTGTGAAATTGTACCAACTTCCTCATGTCTGTCTACATGAACTGGTTTCAGTTAAAGGTACACCATGTTAGGATGATGATGTTAAAGCTATTACAGCAGTATGAGTAATGGGTTCTTTTTTGTTGCGAGTTTTCCATGTCAGGGTGATTCTTTCATCCCTCAAATGTGATACCTGACACACAAACTGTCAATTTAAAAAACACCTTTTGATAAAATATGGCATAGCTGTTAAGTATGTACATCCTCCAAACCCTTGTTCAGGGATGCAACCTTGTTGAACCCCCTCTTTCTTTACTTTTCACACACACACACACACACACACACACACAAAAACGCACCCACCACATAATAGTATTTTGATTTGTAGGAGACTGATACGTGACCTGAAATGTTGTTAAATCAATTGAAAAACACACACACACACACACACACACAAACAAACAACCAACCAATCAACTAAACAAAAACACCTTGACAAGATTGAGGCAGACAACTCTAGGTGTACTGCCAAGCCAAAGAGAGACAATTTGGCTAAGCAGCCAGTCAATGCATTTGTATGCCGTCACCTCTCCTCGCCCCTGAAGCTGCCTGGTGTTGACAAGCATCCTGCGTGGACTCCCTGTCCAAGATAGGGCCTTCTGGCTACAGTAGAAGTAAGAGTATCGCACCGACAGACAGAACAGGTTCTGGACGGACAACGTTTAGAACTGGATCAGTTGTGATACCTCTTTCCTGTTTCCCATGATGGAGAGCTGTGGTGAACCCTGATGGTTGCACTCCAGTGTTAGTTACAACTAGTTGTCTCCCTTGCTACGTGTATGTGGAAGCTGGTGGTTATAGCTAGGGGGGAAAAACCCCAGGAATGAAGGCTTGTCTTAAGTGTCGATACGTACTTGCTGTTCATTGTTCTTAGGGAAAGAAAATCCAATCAGTAGGAAAAAAAGAAAGAGTTTAGTGTTGAGTGTCGATACAGACTTGCTGTTCATTGTTCTTAGGAAAGAAAATCTAATCAGCAGGACAAAAAAAAGAGTCTAGTGTTAAGTGTTGATACGGAGTTGCCGTTCCTTGCTCTTAGGGAAAGGAAATACTATCAGGGAAAGCTTAATGAAAGATATACAGCTGAAATTCCATACAAACTTGCCGAAATTCCATACAAACTTGCCGAAATTCCATACAAACTTAATAAACATCGGAATGAACTACACAATTACACAGATTGTCCGAGTATCCAGCGTTATTTTTCAGCATTGCGACCACGTATTGACATAAAAATTTAAAAAGCAAGCATTACTGATGCAACACAAAATACACTTGTACTTGTAGCACTTTTGTAGTGATAAAAGATCTTGCCAATCGACTGTAAAGTTGACACATGGGAGACAGAAACAAAATAAGCAACAGAGAACTAAAAAAAAAAAAAAAAAAATTCAAAATCAATCCCCTCATCTACAGAAATCCATAACACTCCCCCCCCCCCCCCCCCCCCCCCCCCCCCAAGAAAAAAAAAAAAACATGGTGTTGACATAGAGATGTGCGCATCAACGACTCAGCACTGTTTTCCACAAAACCCTTAAACACACACTGGTACAAGGTTTTTTGTATCATATGAAGAATCAAATCATTGACCAAGCAGTAAGCGTCCACAAGCTCTGTTGCAAAAAAAAAAAAAAAACAAAAAAAAAAACCCCAGGACTCCCCCCCTTCCCGTCCAAACAACATCAGCACACACTGTCACGAGTAAGTACACATTCTTCTTACACACAACTTTATCACCATGACAATAAAGATTAGGGATACTGGCATTGGAAATAGGATTTGAAACTTTCTCTGCACGTCACGTACATCTCTCAACCTCCAGCGGCGACTTTCAAAAAAGTTTTATTGTACTGTTGCAGCAGTGCACAGACGGTGGTCTCCCATGAACCTTTCCATCCCACCTCACTGTGTGGATTGCTACGCATTACATCCATGCTCCTTGGAACACACCCAAAGAAAAAATTCTTCAGCGTATCCTCAAATAAAATATTAAACCCAACGTTAGGCAAAAGTCGTTTGTGAAGAACAAGCAAGCCTCGCAAGTGAAAGTCCTCCAACTTTGTGTGAAACACGTGTGCTCCACACCCTTTACAATGCACAGTTCACGAGTGTGGACGAATGACCTGATCATACACCGCAGTCAAGCATGCGTATTTCTACAAAGTCTACATCCTTTCATGCTTTAAAAAAAAAAAAAGAAAGGCTAAAAAAAAGTCTACACTACAGACATGACAGATCTACCACTCTTTCTGCTGTTCCAAGTCGCTCTCTTTGTGTCATCCACAAATCAAAACACGCACCCAAAATGCCTTTTCTTTTTTTTTTCCCCATCCCAACATGGGACAAAAGGTACAAATTCCAATGACCATGTCTGGAAAAAAAAAAACCCACAAAACATCCAGCAAACATGGTAAAAATAGGACGATCTGGAATCATCAAAAGACTTGGGTGCAATCTTCAAAAAAAAAAAAAAAAAAAAAAAAAAAAAAAAAAAGGGCGAGCTCAGCAGACGGCGGCTGCAGAGGTTCGTGCCTTGCCATGATCATAGGAGTGAAAGTCACAGGGCAAAGTGCTGACCAGCGTCGCTGGTCTACATCAGAACGGCATCGTCAGTCACAGTTATCCCCCTTCATGCACACCAGGACAACTGTACTGCATGCCGAGGTTACACAGGAAACTCCTCTCAGAATGCATGTAAAACTCATTCTTTCTCTCTCTCTCTCTTTTCCAGCTGTGATGCTAAAACGTAAGCAATTTCTCCAGTGTTTTTTGGTTTTTATTCTTGTTTTAAGAGGGACTGAATCCACGTTCTTTGTATGAAATCTCTGCAAAGGTAAGAGTGTGTGTGTGTGCGTGTGCGTGTGTGTGAGTGAGTGTGAGCATGTGTGCATGCGCATGCACACACACACATAGACCAGTGTACATGTGTGTGTATGTGTGTGTGTACATGCCAGTCCAAGTGTGTGTGTGTGTGTGTGTGTGTGTGTGTGTGTGTGTGTGTATGTGTGCGTGTGTGAGAGCGCGTGAGTGCGTGTGTGCGTGCGTGCACGCGCATGCACGTGTATACACAAGCGTGTGCATGTGCCCTAGCATTACTGTTTGCAAGCTGTGCATGTACATGTCAGTTTCTGTGTGACCACAACCATCCATGAAACACAACACTCCCTCTGCCATAACCATCAGTCGCACCTCAACTCTTGATGTCAAAAACCACAATCACAACCTCTGGCCAGTTGCTCCTCATAACATGGGACATTACACAATCTGATTTGACTTTCGCCAAAATCATGCAACAAAAACTGAAGGGAAGAAGAACAAAAAGAAGAAGGAGAAGTAGGAAAAAAAAAGATGAAGAAGAAGAAGACAAAGAAGGAGTACAAGAAGTAGAAGAAGAAAAAAACAGTTTCTGTAAAAACTAAATACAGACTGAAAATGAACACTTAGTAAAAGACCAACAGAAAAAAAAAAAAAAAAAAAAAAATCAAACTGAACACATACTTTTCTAAGAGACAGACCAAAATGTACATCATGATCATACACGCTTAAGCTGAAGAACCAATCTCTGAGCAAGCAACACCCCTGTTGTCTGGTTACAGCAGAAGCAACTCCTGAGTTACAGCACACTACGAAAAAGCAATTATCACAATGTCTTGTTTCCTTCTATTCCAAAAGACTCTTAGTTATATGCTCCAAATCAGATGAAGTTATGCACTTTTAAATCTTCTGCATTTTTACAACACTCCCTCGTTCTTTGGATTTGAGTCACAAGACACACCCCTCCCCAGCAAGCGTCCCGACATTTTTAAAAATCATCCCCACAGATCATGAAATGGAACAGGTGAAAGTGGAGTATGGCGCATTGTGACAGTCAGCTTTCAGCAATGTCTTCTGAAGTTCAAAATAGACGTAAATGACAGCCGTAAACGATGTCAAGTAAAATCGAATTCTAAAATCACTTATCAATTATACTCCCCCCACCCCACCCCTCCCCCGAATGGGCTGCTGAGAAAAGAAAATTCTGAACAGGTATTCCAGCTTTAGTTTACACACTGAATGGGGATGCTGGTTCAAAGTGGCACAGCCACACTCATTGCTGTTCCCATCAAATAAAAAAAAAACAAATCTGTATCATTCAGCCAAAGACCCAAACCTGTTCAAGTTTGCCTTGAGACATATCGTTAGCACTGAGTTTGTTTCTCAGGATTTGACATGCACAACGCTTGTGTGTGCACATACGCACCAACACTTCTGCACATCCACATATTCACTAACACGCCTGCAGAACTTGGGCGAAAGATGAATGCTTTCGCTGAATTATACATGTACGGTTGTGGCCTATTCAATATCATTTACTTGTTCATTCATCAGGATCTTTTTTCTTTCTTTTTTTTTTTTTTTTATTCATTTATCAATAACTTTATTTACAAGCCAAACTGGTGAGGCAGATATGGTTCACCCTTGGGAATTCTATCTTGCACTCTGACACATCGTTGAGCAAAACGGAACATTGTTCTGGTAATTACTTACTTTATCTCCCACCCCCCCTCCTCTTCCTACTGGGCCTCTTTCCTCAAACCTCCCCCCCCCCCCCCCCCCTGACATTATACATTGTAAAAAGTGTATACATGTTGACTTAAACAGAAAGGGTAAAACCTGGCATAAAAATCAATGCTGTAACAGTTTTTTTCTTTAATACAGTTTCTATAATTTTTTTTTCTAACTAAAAAAAAAAAAAATCAAAAATAAAATATATCGGGTAATGAGATTTTGTAAACTTTTAATACTGAACACTACTGACTTTATCAATACATGACATTCTAATCCCTGAAAAATGGGGCTTCTTCAGCTTAAGAAAAAGTAGCCACAAGAGTTATACTTTGGTTATTGAAAACTACCAATTTCTGGTCGATTATTATGGAAGATTTTCATGTCTTTATATGCGCCTCCATATATTTTCTATAATCATCATATTCTCATCACTATCACGATTATCATTACTGTTATCATCATCATCATCACAATTACAAATATTATCATCATTGATCAATCACACCTTTCATTCAATCATACCGACTGAGGCAGCAACAAATAAATGCTGCTCACCATTCCCACGCTAACTAGTTTACAGGCTGGAGATAAATAAAAAAAATAAAAAAAAAAATAAGCAGGAATAAATCGAGCATGGCGAACACTTCCACCGCCGACATTGTAGCTCAGCTAGTATCCTCTAGTGAACATCAAAAAGCGACCTGGAATGGAAAGCAGACTTCCCCCCAAAGATCTCTCGGTTCCCCACGGGGAGACGCCACCCCCCCAAAGGTCCCCGGAGAGCTGAAAAGAGGCACAAAATTCGGGAGACACCCGGGCCTGGAGAAATGCGTTTCTGTTCCTTCAATGCAGCTCCTGCTGCAGATAACCCCTTTCCCCCTCCCTCAGTGAGTCGTCACCCTTGCCAGGTGCTGACAATGCTGTCATTTTTTTTTTTTATTTTTTTTTTTGAGACATTCCAGCCACGCATCCCAGGCCAAAGTCACGCGCCGTGCCACCAGTTGCAGCAGTTCTTTGTTTTGGGGAATGCCGTGATGTATGAAGCAATGGAGGCAGCAGTGCCAGACATACCCTCTGACCCAACGACCGTCGTCCCGGCTGCAGCAACCCCTGTCCTCAAACCACATCCCAGAATGACTCATCATCGGTCTGCTGCTGCTGCCCACAAACCCACGCAGCAGTTCTTCTCTGCATGGCGCCCGCCCTCTGCATGATGGTCCTCGTTTCGTGACTGGTGGACTGAGTGTTTTTACGGGGACTGTTCAGCACACTGTCGATGACCTTAACCGCAACCCGCTCACCTCTGGATGACGCTCATAATGTCCTGGTTGGTGGACTGGATGTCGGAGAGCAGGCTGCCGCCAGAGGAGGGGGAGGAGTTGGAGAAGGTCTTGAGGCTCTGACTGTGAGCCAGCAGCGGGACAGGAGTTCTCGAGCGTGGAACTTGGCGTGCGGGGGTAAGGCGTCGATGAAGCGACAGCACAGGCTGTGGAAGGCTTGGACCTGACACAGCCATGACCACATCTTTAACCTTGTTCAGCAACTACAAATCACTGTATCATATAACTACCTAACAAGTAAATGACATTACTTGCAACGTGTGGCGGCTGCAGCCAGAAATCTACACAAATGTTAAAAGGTATCCATAATGACTCGCCTAACAACGCGGGCAAACGAATGACAAGATACGATGTGTTTCAACCTCTCAGGTCTTCTTCAGGCACTCACAACAATGAAGATAAGTATTTGCTCATTCATTTTCATTGTTCTGAGAGTTGTTCATCTTGCCTGAAGAAGACCTAAGAGGTCGAAACGCATTGTGTTTTGTCTTGTGATTTGTTTGTCCACGTTGTTCAGCAGAGTCATTATAAAACCTTTTTAAAAATAAGTAAATGATGTACTTTGTTTTGAACGAGGAACAGACTCTCTCTCTCTCTTCCTCCTCTCTCGTAATTTTCTACCTGAACCTCCCTCCCGTCCTATCCACCTACACAGCAAAATGACCAATGAGACGACAAACAGACTGCTGCATACAATGCCACAGCTTACGCCTATCCCAACAAGACCAGCCAATTATTTGGGGGGCAGGATGGAGATAAGAGGAGGGGGGAGGGGATACATACAGTTTTTTTTCGTTGTTGTTTGAAAATCAGGACTGACCAAAAAGTTAACTGGAAGCCAATATTTGAAGGACTGAAACTAAACACAACCATCTACCATACATAATGCAAGGACAGTATGTAACTCTGTTTTCATGGCAAGCTTTGGTGTCCTTGGTGCAAGCAGTCCACATGTCATCCAGAATGAATGTCAACACTGAAAGTTTAGTGTGAAAAGGTTACTCCTTTCTGCTTTGATATTAACCAAAGAGGCAATAGAGCATTACTGTACCTGTACACTATACTTGTTTGCAGTAACAAGTGAACAAACCATGGCAACAGCAACAGCCACAAGCACAGAGAGAGTGAACAAAAATTAACTAAAGATCAAAATTCCAACACTGTTTCAGTTTCATCTAGAACGAAGCACTGTGTGCCAGCTACTCTACTATATACGCTTCCCAACCATACATCGCAAACACATGAGTCACCAAATTTTCCCCTCTTCTCGTAGAATTAAGTTCACATGAAAACACGGAAATGTGTTGTACTTCAATTTGCTTGCATACATGTGCATGCGCACACACAAACACTGAGGAATTTTACTACTAAAATTGGTTTTACAATACACTTACCTGTCCAAACAAATGCCTTATCCTTACTTTCGTGGAACGTTGTCATATCATTAGGATCCCCCCACCCCCACCCCACCAAAAAAAAAAACCCAACCTAGGAGTGCTGGGAATACAAGCTAACCTGACCTTCATATGCAGCAAGAGTGATCTTCCCTAGCGAGTTCACACTTCTTTGTGCAATATTCCAACTAGTTCAGATTTAGCACCTTTTTTCAACTCAGTTGGGGAGGTGGGAGGAATCCTAGTATTAGACAGGAAAACATATCATAAACTACTTTTGCTATTGCTTCATCTCAGACAACCTGTGCAAACAAATGTCTGAATCATGAAAAGGGTGGCGGAAAGCACGGTCACCAGACTAAGGAGATACTGATCCCACAGGAAAATATTCATACAATTTCCCCACTAAGGGCATAAACGCTGGCCTGTATGTACAGTCTAGGGGCAAATCAGTCCCCACTCTACAGCAAGTAAAGGCACGAAGAGACAGTAATAAATTTTATATCAATTCATTAACAGAATTTCTCAAGCCCAGCATCAGGACAAGGAGATCCCCATTCCTAAAACATACATGGAAAATGAGTACAGACAGTGTCATTTAAACTAAGCACTCATAAAACAAAGTCACACAGAATCTCTAAAGTTTAAACTCACAAACACCAATGCAGAATTGATCAAAGTGCAAAGCAAAAAGGGTGCACTCATAAAGCAGAAGTTAAAAAGTTAAACAAGCTATGACAACAGGTCGATTCAAACACAGAAACTCCAACCAAATTCAGGAAAGTTAAACTGCTGCCTCGGCTATGACTATCCCCCCCACCCCCCATACCCTCCCCTCCCCTCCCCACCCCCCTCCCCCCCTCCGAAGTGAATCCAATTATCTTCAGTCAAGTCCCATAAGTAAAAGCTGCCAGAGGTTCTCCGTGACTTCCAGCCTGCTGCACAACAAAACACAGGCAACCACAATGCTCGTCAGAGGGCGCAACTAATGGAGAGAGCCCGAACTTCAGGTACCCTCATGTCTGTTGTTAGGGGAAGCGGTTTCTGCCCAAAGACGTAAGCCTGGTGAATCACTGGCCTAGACCGGAGCTTTTAGTCTGGGATTTTACAGAAGCGCTGCCCTGTTTATGCTATGAACAGGTGTATGGGTAGCCCATCTCTGTCCTCTGAAGATACCCCTTCAGTGCTCTGACTACGTCCAAAGTAGGTAGCGACAGAGGCATGTCCTCCACCAAGTAAAAGGATGAAACCGAATTAATTCGAACATGGTGCAAAGAAGGGAACTCAATAAGGACAATAACTCTTGCTGACTATCTGGGTATGAAGGCAAGTTAGCTCCCTGCTTTCTTCATCCTCCCCCCCCCCCCCCCCCCCCCCACCCCTTATCCTCATGATCTGGCGATATTCCTTATTAACTCTCTTGATAAGCGGGCACCCGCTAGCGCCCGACCGAAAATCACACAGCCAAAAGGCTGAGTGCCCGCCAAAACACGTGGCAACAATGGGCGCCGCCATGCTTCTCATAGAAAAGGAAGTCTTGCGAGAACGTGACTTCCTTCTTCCTGTAGCCATTTACTTCTGTTTGCAAAAAACCGCGAGTCGATACGTGCCGTGGTTCTCGAGTTACAAATTTTTTAAGTTTTGAGGTCAAAATGCTGTTTTTCACCATGGCTAACCTTGATTTCTGCCGTTCTATAATGAGATTTAGTGATGGAGATACTGTGTTTTGTAGGATTTACGGCATAAGACTTAGTGAAAGTGCTGGGTAATGAAGCTTAGAGTGACCTAGATTTCGACTGCGATGAGGTTCCAGGTATGATGAACAACAATTCGGAAGATGTTCTGAAGAAGATTTTTTTTTTTTCCCGAGTAAATGGCTCTTGTGACATTCTTCAAACTTACGATATAGCAACATATATATTCGTAGGAATTTTTAAAATTATTTTCATTTCATTATTTCCTTTCCTCTCTTTTAAATTTTATTTCTTAATTGGGTAACCATGTTCAAATTACGGAGTTACTTACCTTGCCGATGGTTTTCGGCGTAAATAAGCTCAGATAAGTGCATACTGAAGAGGGTTAATTGGAGACTAAGGCATTTGTCTGGCAGGTAGATATGAGAAAATAACACAGACACACAAACACTCTCACAGACTACACTTGCAACTTCAGAGCGACACTTCATGTTGGTGCTAAGCACTGAAAGCTTACAGGCCACCCAATTGTGTATTGTCCATTTTCAATTGTCCTACTTTTGATGCTATAAGGGAGAAATGTCAAAGTCTTGAGATTAATTTCTTTCCCACTTAACAGAAGTGCTGTCTCTGGGATACAAAATGTGCAAAAAGAGTCCCCGCACTTCAATTCTGAAACTTGTCTGAACCTGGACCTCGTTAAAAGACCCCTGTACGTTTCGCAGAAAGAAATCCTGACAATGATAGCAATGTAGACACTTACACACACACACTCACACACACGTGTTCACATGCAGAACAACATACTCACCTCTTCAGAGAGAAGCATAAAGTTGGTGCTAGACTTGTTCCCAACGGCAACCAGCTTGTCGATACAGCTGCGTAATCGTTCTGATGCCTCCAGTATTTTCTCCATGGTTACGGTGTGTGGAATCGTCCATTTCACCTATAACTGATGTTACTAGCTTGACCTCTCCGATCATGGATGAGGTCATGGGGTCAGAGGTCCTTTCAGGCGGTGCAGTCACCGACCCTCCTTTCATGAGCGGTAGCACAGGTTTGTAGATACCAACATCGGAGCTACCTGTTGAATTATTCATTTGGTTTGAGTTTGGCTGCGCCGGAGACAGAGTTTCGGCAATTGACAAGGTCAAGGTTGGTCTCCTTGACCACACTGGGCTTCCCGAAGGTTTTGAACGAAGACAAACTGTTGGGGGAATTGGAAAAGTCCAACTTGCTGCGGTCCGCCCAAAAGTGGAAGGAGGCGGGGGACGGTGGGACCCATTGGTATCAGCAGTCAATGTCTGCCCCTCCACCCCGGGAGAGGACTTGGGCAATGCCGGCGGCACCGTGTCGGCACGGGAAAAAACTCGGGCTGGGTTTGGGTTTGGTGGTGAAACCCTCCCTGACTGGCCTTGCGGACGTTCGTTCGGGTTGTGCGGCCTTGGCCCGAATAAATCTCCCCAAGGCGCTTCGTAGCGGTTGGCGTCGGAGTCCAAATCGGATTTGTGCCGCTGCAGCATTCCAGAGTACTGCGACTTCAACCCAATCCCTGCTCCTCCTACTCCTGTTCCTCCTCCACTTCCGACACCAACGCCATTGTCGCCCAGGCCATGCTGCGACTGTGACTTGACAAAAGCGGAAGGTCGCAGGTTGGGTTCTGTTTTGATGCCTGGGTCGGAGTCGTCAGTCGTCCCGTCTGCCAGTGTGGTGGAGACCGGCGTGCCCGTCCCATCAGCCATTGCTTCCGACACGGCCGGAGGACAGGAGGCCACGCTGTCACGATCCGTCCCAGAGTCCTGGTCCTCCACAGGTGTGAGGTCGTTGTCGTGGTTCTTGTTGTCGTAGTCCAGGGACTGCAAGTAGGCTCCGATTCGCTGGCCTTTGGGGATGGTGCCATACCGATGGATCGCCTTGGATACATTGGCCACATCCAGCTTTCCGACGCGAACCTGGAAAGTCATGGAAAACTGAAGATTATCTGGCTTCTGATAACTCACCATTCTTTCCATCCATTTTCCTGCAATATCGGAACAGAACTAAAAAAAAAAAAAAATTCTCAAAAATAGCTGAAATGAGGACTTGCTGATCTTGTCTAGCTTGCTGACATACAATCCAAACCTGGAACAATGTTAAAATGAAAAAAACAAAAAAAAAAAAAAAACCTTGGCTTGTACATATAAGTATGCTGGTGCTGGTTTAACTCTTCAGATCATACACCTTGCCAATCCGCACCTGACACAAAAAGATGGCGCAGAGCAATATTTTCAAGTGATGTTCACGCATCTGAAGTCACACCCTTGCAGTCTGATGTAACTGCAGACAGCTTACCTGCCCAATCAAGACCAACAGGTCAGTGAAAAGGCATACTTCACACCCCACTGCTGTCAGGCTCAAATCTTATTCACTGTCATCAGATCGATTTTTCTAACGTTTTATCTGTATTTCCTAATAACTGCTGATAAACAACAACAAAAAATATACTGTACAGAGATGTACAAATTTCCACATTTCTTTGAATGAAGGAATATAGCAGCTGGCACAATGACACTAAAACTAAACGTTAGTCCTCTGGAATTTTTCATTCTCCTGCAGCCAGGCTGACCTTCAATCTGAATGTAGTCACTCTGGCTGAAGCCAGCCACAAGTGTCTAGGTAAAGGATGGAATTTTTCACTCTGCACTAAGCCGGGCTTCATACACAAGTCATGAACAACACTTCCTGTAAAACGCCTGGACAAACCAATGCAGTGTGGATACTAAATTTAGACAATATATGCAAACGTCATTCACATG
The DNA here is from genome assembly GCA_016801955.1 of Conus betulinus. Lineage (NCBI taxonomy): Eukaryota > Metazoa > Mollusca > Gastropoda > Neogastropoda > Conidae > Conus > Conus betulinus. The sequence continues at coordinate 143,661 of JADBJO010000530.1, read as the reverse complement.
TGAGGTTGGCAATGTAGTGCACGCTTTCCCACAGATTTCCAGCTGAAAAAAAAAAAGGCAACTAAGAACAAAGGAATGGAATGGATAGAATGTACCGAAGAGAAAATAAAGGATTTTCATGATGAGTAGAACAATGAGTAGAACAATCCGAGAGTTAAATGTAGTGTCAGATATTTCAAGTTCATGTTGGTGAATACAATGTTAAGATTAAGAGGACTGTGTGTGAAGAATGATCAAAGAGATGGCATGGCACTCGCAGCATAGTAGGTGAGATGGCCTGTAGCAGCAATGGTAAATTTGAAACAGCAATTCGCCCTGATCACTTCACCAGACAACGCATGACCGCTGAATTTTTTTTTTTTTTATAATCCTAAGTAAACATGCAGCATGTTGAACTGCGGTTGTTTCTAAAAAGCATGATAAAACCTTGATTATGTAACAGAACAAACAGCTGCATACAAAATGCAAGCACGGTGCACTGACTGTCAAACAAAGCGAAATGTGATGACTTGTAAACACTTCAGCCCCCCCAAATCATGCTCGGTAACAAGTACTGAACAGGACCATGTAAAAAACAAAAACTGTTTTCTTTAAAAAAAAAAAAAAAAAAAAATCTGAAGTGAGACAAATACCAGGTATAATTCCTATGTTAGTGTGTGAATACAGAAGGGCCAAGTTTGTTTAAAATGTTTTTTTTTTTTTTTTTTTCCCCAGTTTTATGTCCAGTACTTTACATCCCATCCAGAGGATGAGTTTCATCACTATTACCTCACTATGATCATTACTGGGGCGGGAATAGCTCAGTGGTAGAGCGCCAGACTCGCAGTCTTTGGTGATCCTGGGGTGCGCGGTTTCGAATCACTGCTGGGCTGTTTCAGTACAGAGGGATTTTTCCCTTGGTGTTAACAATGGTTCTGACTCCAATTTCCCATCACCAACTGTCGAAAGAGAAGACCAGTTTGGCCACTGGTATGGATGACACGTTACACATAGCACGCACCCTGCGTGAGAAATGGCAAGAATGTAGAAAGTAAGGAAACTGAGTGAACGATATTGAATGATATTGACTGGATGACACGAGAAATGACTGAATGAAGCATCAGCTGGCGGCTCTTCAGTTGGCACTACCCTGGTAGGTAGCCCGTTGTGCAAACAAGTGTGGATTGTAAAGCGCTTACAGCTTGTCTCTAGCCGAGAACAGGTGCTGTATAAGTATTCATACTAATAATGACGAAGTTTGCTTCCACTCACCTGCTCACTGTTCTCGTCCACAGACTGGGAATGCAGCAGCTCTGTGGGCCGACTGGGCTCCGATACTTTCTTGTAAGGACCGAATGCTGGCCTCTGAGGCAGTGGGATGGCCTTCTTGGGATACTGCCCGCCAGCGCTGGAAACATCCCCACTGTCCAGAGACTTCCCCAGCCCAGCCGGCGACCCCTGACCCCCGTCCGCTGCTCCTCTCTGGCGTCCCATGCTCAAACGACCGAGCGTTGGCTTCAGAGATCAGGTACTTGGAGCGGTCTATCTGGGCGGCTTTGAGGTTGTCAGCACTGCTCTTCCCGATGGAATCTTCCCGAGCCACTTTGGTCGAGTTCTCCTGGGTGATTCCCCCTCGCTCATCTTCCTCCTCGGGAAGTGTGGAGTTCTCCATCTTGGCTTTCTGCAGCTTCATGCGTGATTTCAGCTCCATGTCCAGCTCCGAGTGCTCCCCCTGCTGCTCCTTGACAGACGTGGTTCGGCGGGGAGGGACTGGTCCCGGGCGTTTCTTGATGACTTGCGTGCCAGGATGTCGGACACCTGTTTCATGTCTGCCTCTTCCAGCGGAGCTAATGGCCGGCGACTGGGAGGGGCGTGGGCCCTGCACATAGTGGACGAGCGGTTGAGTCACCAATGATGAACAGACGTTCCCAAAGTGTTCTTCTATGGCTTTGTGATCAAATGCTTGCGTCCAGTACACATGTATGGAGAAGTACATAACCTATTCTCAAGTGCAGCTGCAAACCTCCCTATAATTTCATCAGCATAAGGTGTCGTACTACTGAGTCAGATAGGTCCTTAATCCTTCCACTGAACGCTTATGTAAATTTACTGGCACAGCTAATGTAAGATGGAACATTTTTCTGTACATGACAATTCAGCACAAACCATTGCACAGTTATAGTTTTATCAGAGACACCACCCTGTGTGGACAAGTCCACATCACAGGTTTGAATCACCTCAGAACAGACTGACATCTCAGTATGAGGAAAGCCTATCCATTAGTTTTCACAGCAAAGGCCTCAAACTAGACGGTCCTTCTCACTGAAAATCAATGTGGATAATGCCAAACACCTAATTCTTTATCAGAGTAATAGCCGAAACAAGAACACCACAGAAATTAAATGCATTTGACAAAACAACAACACTCAAGGCTGAAATGCTGACAGATCTCTAATCTTAAAGAAACAGTTTTATTATTTTCTTTATCAAGATTTATGAAAAACGTTTAAGAATCATATAAATCCTGTTCTTTTCTCATCGCAAACCAATCTAAAATCCAAATTCTGCCCATTCAACTCAAAGTAACCATTTCTCTGTTCCACCTTCATTTCACATCGCAAACTTAAAAGTGAAAAACACAGCAGTTCAATAAGTCCAAATTCATGTTGTACAGAAATTTATCCTCTTGTCAAGAAGTGTAGCTCTAAACCACACATCCTTATATTATGATTTTCTATTCATCAAAATACAGCTTCTTGTCAGCAAACATCTATCTAAACCATACAATCTTTTTTTTTTTTACAACAATTCAATCTCTCAAGAAATCCAATTTCTTGTCAAGAAGTGTACAGGTAAACTACACATTCTTTAGCAATAATTCATCCTCTCAAGAACTTCAGCTTCTTGTCAAGAATTTTTTTTCATACCTACCTGTCCCACTGCTTAAAACGTAACTAGTGGAATGACGCCCCTGAACATAAGAACATCTCCTGTAGAACTTCACCTTCAAGACATGGACACTGAACATCGTTCTCATACCTGCACTGGCCCTTCCCTCTGGCTGGAACTCGGGGGCTGTCCGTGTTGGGTCCCCGACCTTTCTTAGTGGGTAGAGTTGGCACCAGCTTCTTGTCGTTCTTCTCCAGCTCTTTCTCCACCTCTGTGGACACAAAGCAGAGACGTGGAATGCCAAGACAGCTGAGCCCAGCAACGACCAACAACAGATGAATTTGTTTTTTGTCAAGATCTGAGTACCTACAGCCACCGAGTCTGTCAAAGTCTGAGTACTAACATGGTCTGAGTTTTTGATTGGGAAATAAATCTAGTCTACAGAGAGATAACAGGGTTAATAAACAGAAAATGTATGGAACAAATGGAGGGGAGCTTTCTTCATACTCCACACGTGAAATTTTAAATGTAGAATATTTTATCTTTGAGACAGAATGTTGATAATGATGAAATGTAGCTTAACTTCAGCTAGTTTTAAAAAAAAAAAAAGAATAAAGTAAACAGAATAGATTGCGCAAATTTACCATCAAGAAAAAAAAAAAAAAAAAAATTACATGAAATGTGTACAAGAGATGCAGGTACTAGCAGTGTTTGGAAACTGACAAATCATCATAAATAGCTCTTACATTTTTGTGATATTTATTTGTTCCTGTACATAATTTACATTCTGCTACATTTTAGGTGTTCCTCAATCATACAATTTATTTCAAATATCTTTCCTCTTTATTCCAGTACACACTGACATCACACAGGCCTGCACAACCTAAGAACTCTTTCTCTCTCTCTCTCGGTGGATATTTCCCTGTTCAAACACACACACACACACACACACACACACACACACACACGCGCGCGCGCATACGCACACACACGCATGCACACACACACACACACGCATATGCACATATAAATGCACACCACACACTAATGTCAGCTTTCACATCTGACCTTCACTGATGCTGGACTTCTCAAACATGTTCTCCAGCAGGTAGTGGATCTCCTTGAACGTGGGCCTGTCCTTAGGGTCCCACTGCCAGCCTGCCATCCACACCCACATCGGTCCATCATGGACAATCCACATCAGTCAATCATTGACAACCCACATCAGTCAATCATTGACAATCCACATCAGTCAATCATTGACAACCCACATCAGTCAATCATTGACAACCCTTATCAGTCAATCATTGACAATCCACATCAGTCATCATCCACACCCACATCAGTCAATAATTGACGATGCACATCAATCAATCATTCACACCCCATATCCGCAAACCATTTACACCCACATCAGTCAATCATTGATAATCCACATCAGTCAATCATTCACAACCACATCAGTCAATCATTCACACCCATATCTGCCAATCATTACACCCACATTAGTCAATCATTCACAATCCACACCAGTCAATCATTCACACCCTCATCAATCATTGGCAATCCACATCAGTCAATCATTCACACCCATATCTGCCAATCATTCACACCCATACCAGTCAATCATTGACAATTCACACCAGTCAATCACTGACAATCCACATCAGTCAATCATTCACACCCACATCAGCCAATCAATGTTTTATGATATGAAACCCAATTTTCAATTATGATAAACTTTATTTTTGTAACAATTACTACATCCTCACTATTTTCAGAATGGCAAAGTACTCAAACTCATACAACTTACGGAGTTTCGTAAGTTTTTTTCATTTTTTTAACAAAGCTTTGATACCAAATAACAGATCCACATGCTCTGCATTCAGATTTCACATTTATCAATATATCTACCATGACTTCAGCTGGACTTTCTGTCTGAATCTTTGGGAAAAACACACACACGATGCAAATAAACAAACTGAATGCAACACACACACACACACACACACACACACACACACACACACACACACAAACACACACACACGATGCAAATAAACAAACTGAATGCATGTACACACACACACACACACACACACACACACACACACACACACACAAACAACACATACACTCTCACAGTGCACAATATTACACATATACAATGAACTTACACTACAAACAACATATTGCAACCCCCCCCCCCCCCCCCCCCCCCCCAAACACACAAGTAGACAACACACACCTAAAAATACATACACTGAACACACACACACACACACACACACACACACACACACACACACACACACACAGCACTGTACACACACACACACACACACACACCCATACAGCACAGCACAGCACAGCACACACACACACACACACACACACACACACACAGCACAGCACGCACAGAGCACAGCACACACACACACACACACACACACACACACACACACTCACACACACACAGCACAGCACAGCACAGCACAGCACAGCACAGCACACACACACACACACACACAGTGTACAGCACACACACACACACAGAATGACCACCAACTGCACTGACATTTCAGCATGAGGATGTAGACGTCAGCAGGGTGCCCTGTGGCCGCTCCATGCGGTAACCTCTCTCCAGCAGGTGGTACACTTCCGTCAGGTCCACCCCGGGTAGGGAGACATTCCGTACGTTGCCAGTTCCCATAGCAACACGCCAAAGGCTGAGAAAAACACATTCACACAAACATAAAGGGTGTGAATTCATGAGTAACTGCCTGGATTCTTAAAGTTGGAAATCAAGCACAAATGTGTTCATTCTTCCATTTAACATCTGTTTCTCTGGAAGTAATATCAGACAAAATGATAGAGGAATGTATGTAGTGTGTGTAAGTATTCTTTGTGTGCGGATGTGCATGTTTGTGTGAAGTTCACAGAGATGGAGATATGAGAGGAACAAGAGCATGTGTGTGTGTGTTTTTGATCAACATTGCTCAACCTAACACAAACAAACAAATTCAACAAAAATCTCAAAGATGGTTGAATCACACCCACCCACCCCAACATGCACCCTCCCCACCCCCACACACACTAACATACCCTCCCCACCCCCACCCACACACACTAACATACAGAGGTATGCAGAGGGAACAAAAACAGCATATTTTTGGAGAAAAATATTGCCTCTTCCTCTCTTTTCACTTGGATAATTTTGTGTGTGTGAGCAAGAGAGAGAGAGAGAGAGAGAGAGAGAGAGAGAGAGAGAGAGAGAGAGAGTGTGTGTGTGTGATGGAATATAGCAGATTCATTTAAGCCTTAGATTAAGAACATGATCATTAGTATGCCTGCATGCAGGCGTGCGTGCGTGTGTGCGTGCGTGCGTGCATGCATGGGGGTGTATATATGTATGTTTGTGTGTGTGTGTGTGTGTGTGTGTGTGTGTGTGTGTGTGTGTGTGTGTGTGTGTGTGTGTATGTGTGTATGTGTGCGCGTATGTGTATATACTTAAGACAGAGAGTGAGCAAAAGAGAGAGAAACAGTAATACATATATATCTTATGTCCACAATTTAAGAAAAAATCAAATGTAGGATCTCCATAGACTATGTTCCCTCTCTGTGCCTTAAAAATTGCTGACACTCTGATCAACCTTCGAAAGAGAAAAAAAAAAAAAAAAAAGGAGAAAATTTTGAGTATCATTACCCCAAACATCAGAACGGGTGGAAAACCGGTTGAACGCCAGACCCTCTGGCGCCGTCCACTTGATGGGGAACTTGGCTCCGGCATGCGCGGTGTAGGTGTCATCCTTCATCAGCCGTGCCAGGCCAAAGTCAGCCACCTTGACCACATTGGTGTCGGCCACCAAACAGTTCCTGGCTGCTAGATCCCTGTCATAAACCAAGGGGATGTGTTCATCAGGAGTTTATTAACTCTGGTAGAATGTCATCATGTTCCTGGCTGCTAGATCCCTGTCATAAACCAGGGGATGTGTTCATCAGTTTATTAACCCTGGTCACATTTCATCACATAGTATGACACCATATGATGCTCTTCAGATCCATTTATTAGACTGAAGGCCTGTATCTGATATTTTGATGAGTGGAACAAAGCTATCTTACACTCTAAAAGTTTACTTTGAGAAATAATTCTTAGTGAGTCCACCAAAAACAAGGACAAACAAGTTACAGACAAAACACGACGCGTTTCGACCTCTTAGGTCTTCTTCAGGCAAGATAAACAACACTCAGAACAACGCAAATGAAGAACAAGCTCATACTCGGCGCAAGACGGGTGTTGAAACTAACTTTAGAAGTTCAGCCTTCACAACCATTCAGTCATGACCCAAACTGTTGTAGTCTCCCTTTGATGATGAGGCTGGGGTGGTACACAGTGGGAGACCGATGTCTGCACAACTGATACATCGCGGGGCCAGAATAGCTCAGTTGGTAGAGCGCCTGACTCCTAATTCAAGGGTTGCGGGTTCGGATCTCTGCCAGACCGTTTCGGCACAGGGGGGACTTTTCCCTCGGAGTTAACATTAGTTCTGACTCCATTTCCCTTACATTCCTTCAAATGAGACTATAAACCGAGTTCCGTGTGTCAACGCACGCATAACATCTTGCACACACGTAAAATCCCATCACCAACTTTCGGAAGAGAAGGGCAGTTTGGCCGTCGGTACGGATGACATGTTACACACAGCATACACCCTTCCCCGAAGGTGAAGTATGGCTGCCTTAATGTCGGGATAAAAAATGGTCATACACACAAAACTCCACTGCCTGTCTATACAAAAGGAGTGTCTGCAGGAGGGTCAGCCTGCGTATGCAGAAAGAAAAAGAAAAAAAAGATACATCGCTTCAAAGCTGTGCTTCACTTGCTCTTGGAAATGTTCAGTGTTGGTGCCTACACAATGGCGCTGTCAAAGGACTTCCAGAGGTCCATCACCCTCAGCGAGTCGAAGCACTGTTTGAGGCTTGTTTTGCAGTACTGCTGTGGAACCTCCCCAACATGAAATCCTTCAAAACAAAGCATCTCTGGAGAGAATCTGTAGACTTTGTTGACAGGAAACTCTAATAGAAACAGAGAAAAAAAAAAAAGTAACCCAGAAAGAGAAAAGATTCAGTTTGCTGCAGGGTCTTTGTTGGTATGTTTCGTGTGTCTCAAAAATTACTCAACTTTTTCTTTTCTACCACCACCCCCCCCCCCACCCCCCCTGCCCATCACTCCACTCCTCAACATGTTTCGTAAGTACAAACCATGAGCCATTAACAGTCCTAATGAGCTCTTTACTGAGCCAGTGAAACAGCTGTTGCTTGCTGGACAACAGATTCTCTACCTGGAGGCACAACTGGCAACAGCTGGAGGAGGTACCTTTATCTCCATCCCCCCCCCCCCCCCCCCCCCCCCCAACGCATTTCTCTCATTTAATTAAGTCAATAACTAGTGTCTACGGCACGTTTTTTTTTTTTTTTTTTTTTTCATCTTTTGTTTTTGTTTCTCTCTCACACACCAAAAAACATCAGGGTCTGGATTTATGAACATTCCATTTCTTAAAATTCTCAGAAGACACATTGAAAAAAACAAAATGAATTAGTGATCACGTGGTGAAGGTGTCTGGCTCAAACAGATGAAGTGTTGGACAGGTCCACCCAGGCTGCGCAGCTGGGTATCTTGCTCAAAGACGTTTGTTTTTCAGTCAATCGAGGCATCACTGTGTCAGGTTTGAGGGAGGAGAATTGAACAGGGAAAGAACACATCTTTCCCATGACCTGTCAGTGATGTCTGTGATGCCTAAGCCAAGGTTTTCCACATAATCAAACATCAGTACTTTAGGCAGACCGTTAAAATATATTCTGCAGTTTACTGAAATTGGGCAAAACATTAAAAAAAAAAAAAAAACTTATAAAATGCACCAACATTTTCAGAAATCAGACCCCAAAAAATGGTCGCGTAATTTCTGGGCTCAGCCTCTTTCTTTCCTTTTCTTTCTTTCTTTTCCCCCCCCTCAAGAAAGATTTCTGAATTCTTCAAAAAAAAAAGGGATGGTGGCCTGAAGTCGTAAGTAGGCTGAGACAGAAATGACAGCAAGATTTCTCACCTGTGGATGAAATTGTAGGCCTCCAGGTAGGCCATGCCTGAAGCGATCTGAGTGGCCATGTACATGAGCGCTGTGGGCCCTATCTCCTCCCGGTTGCAGCCTCGCAGGTAGTCCAGCAGGTTGCCATTGGGCATGAACTCCGTAACGATGTAAAATGGAGGTTCCCGGGTACACACACACCTGCCCCACACACATCACAGTGAGTCACTGAAGTGGAACGGGCAAAATGAGCTTTAAGGGGAAACAGCTGGGATGGGCTTTTGCAAGGGGCAGAAAATTGGACTAACATGTTTGGAAAAACTGAAATGTTTATATCTGTTTCATCTATAGATGGGTTCAGGAGGCATGCTGGGGAGTGCATGGCTATTATGTGTGCTTATGGGTGATGAAAGAAAGAGGGAAGGAAGGAGGGACAGAGGGGGGACAGAGAGACAGCGTGTGTGTCTATGTGTGTGTGTGTGCATGTGTGTGAGTAGTATATATGTGTGTGTGTGTGGAATGAGAGAGAGAGAGAGAGAGAGAGAGAGAGAGAGAGAGAGTGTCCATGTGAGAGTGAGGTAGAGTGAGAGAGAGAGAGACAGAGATTGTCAAAACACACTTTTACGCAAGTTTGTGTCTGCGTCTGACACTGTGTGAAGTGCTTGTCTGTATGTGTTACGCCTGATCTATGTTCCTGCACAGTGCTTGTGCCTCTTACACTTTCGCCCACATGTAAACTTGCCAACACAAAGTTTCTAACACCCTTCATCAACATTCATGTCATCTGATTCGAAGATGAAGTGGATTTTCAATGGAAAGAAACTGAAACAAACTATGCAACTTAACGCAGGGTCGCCATCAAGTTCATGTCAAGTAAAACTGGAGGCAGCACATGGATTACAGTACATACATATAACCATCAACACCACCACCATCATCCTCACTCCCCTCCCCCTCCTAAAAATAGAAACAGTGGACAAGTTTGCCACACGCCGACGGATACACATGTACCTGAGGGTAGTAGACCAACAGCTACACCACAGTCCTCTCACCTAACAGCTGCACCAAGTTGGGGTGCTTCATCTCCTTCATGATGGCCGCCTCCTCCAGGAAGTCCTTCAGCTCCATCGTGTCCTCCTGCCACAAGGTCACCACACAAGGTCACCACACAAGGTCACCATCTGCACCTTTTCCCAGATACTCAGAATGAAGGAATTTTTTTTGACAAAAATCAAAGAGGAGGCATAGGAAGATGCGAACACTGCAGAAGCAAAAAAAAAAAAGGTTCTTTAAAGGGAAAGGGGACGTATTCAGACAGTCTTCACTGGGGAGTTCTACAGCTATAATGCAAAATGATGTTGATGTATTGGCATTGCAATATCACATACGTTACTTAAGCTTGTGCACACACGCATGCATGTGCACACTCACTCACTCATACACACATGCACACACACACACACACCATGCATGGACACGCACACACACACACACACACAGACACACACACTCCCTCCCTCCCACTCACACACACACACACACGCACACACACACACACACTCACTGATACACACACACACAAAGCACTGTAAGCAATCAACCACAAATGTGTCCCAGTCAATATGTATCCAACTTCCCATGCTCTTATTTGACTTGTACGTTTCTTAACACAAAATGTGACATTAACTTGCTTTTATTTTGAAAGGAAAGGACAGAGGGAAAAAAAAAGCCAGAGGCCACTGACCTTCAAGGTTTTTCACAGCCACCGTTTTGTTGTAGCGTTTCCACACAGCTTCGTACACATCGCCATACTGGCCGCCGCCTGCACACAGCACAGCAGTCAGTTCAATCACCACCTGTCATTCCCATGTCAATCATGATAAACTGTATATCACTACAGTGACCATCTCCTGCACACAACAATCACTTCAAACACCATCTGTCACTCCCATGTCAATAATGATAGAACTATATATATCACTGTACTGACCATCTCCTGTATACAGGACAAAAGTTAATAATTCAAACACTATCTGTCATTCCCATGTCAATCATGATAAACTGTGTATCACTATACTGACCATCTCCTGTATACAGGACAAAAGTTAATAATTCAAACACTATCTGTCATTCCCATGTCAATCATGATAAACTGTGTATCACTATACTGACCATCTCCTGTATACAGGACAAAAGTTAATAATTCAAACACTATCTGTCACTCTCCCATGTCAATCATGATACACTGTATATCACTATACTGACCATCGCCTGTACACAATAGTTTGTTCAAACACCATTTTTCATTCCCATGTCAATAATGATAAACTGTGTATCACTATACTGACCATCTCGTGTATACAGGACAAAAGTTAATAATTCAAACACTACCTGTCATTCTCCAGTCACCAAAGTGAAGTACACATCACTATTCTGACCGTCTGTTGTACACAGGTCAACAGTTATTTCAAACACCGTCTACCTTTCCCATGTGGTAAACTACACATCACCATACTGACCGCCCCCTGTACACGCGAGTCATCACACACAGACCTCATGTTCCTAGGTCATCAAAGATCAAGTGATGATTTAATGTTGCTGAATTTGCTTCTTTCTACCTTCATCTTTTGCCATCTGATCTTCTACAGCCTCTCGGTGGCAGCACTCTAAGGCTACTATTCCAGCCCAGATGCACAACCACACCTGGACTCAGACAGTGTGCCGGCAGCCTACAAGGAACTTTCACGTTCATTCTGTTATGGGGCCACTGCACTGCTGTTTGTTTACTTCGGTGCAGTTCCATGGAGCATGTTCTGAACCCTCTTATACTCGCAACAGGACAATCCGGGACTTAACGTCGGGCGCCTGTTCTTGCCGTACCGGGAGTTACCGGGACCTCTCCGTAGGAATTTTCCATCACGCAGTGATCACGTGTGTAGACACACACAGTCGCAGACAGTAACTAGGAAGACTCAGGCATGGCCCAATCATGTGTTGGCACTATTTTTGGGTGATGGTACCATGTGTGTCATTGAGAATAGGCACAGAACACAGCGAGTAACTTTGTGAATGGAAACTGACCGACTTTCACAATGGCGGCTTTCGCGCGTCTGCTACAAACGATGAAGAGATGATCGATTACTCGCAAGAGGAGTTAGATCAAATTATTGTAGAAGAAGAGACGTTTGAAAGAAAGATGGAGAATGAAGGTGATATAGAAGTAGGTAGTGGTGTTGAAGAAGACAGTGAAGTGCAAAGCGACCCGGAATACAATGTTCCACGCAGCTTCAGACAAAATGGCGGCCCGCGACACATGGCACGGCAGGGTGTGCATCAGTTTCAGGAACCCACTGGGCCGGCTCACTCGTTACCGGACACTGCTACACCACTTGATTTTTTCGTTTTGTTTGTTCCTCTGTGTTTTTTTAAGACTGCTGCCGATGATACAAACAGGTATGCAAGACAAAAACAAGCTGCAAAGGGCGCACCTGACCCTCTTTTGTAGTACTGTGTGTGACATGTGACAAGTTTTGTATGACATTGGTGGGACAACCAGTGAGACCTGTACTGCCAGGCAGCAGATGGATCGCGTCAGGTAGGCCTCAAATTTCATCTTACACTAACAACTTGCATCAGCATGGTGATTGCGCATGCTGCATGCTGTAAACTTTATTGTCATCATAAAACGTCACGTGTCTGGTGACATTTTGGTGACAGTGACACGACCTGTATTTCTAGGACAGACGAAATATAGTTCAAAGTGAAGTGCATGCTCTTATGAAACTGTCTGCCAATTTTCTTTCTCCTACAGGTTCACATACATTCCCCATAAGTTAATAATCACACATACCCATTTTTAGGCTGAAACCTGTAAACACATGAATAATCTCTCCCACTACCCCCTAGCATATGAACAGTCTCTCCCACTACCACCTGCCATACGAACAGTCTCTCCCACTACCACCTACCATATGAATAGTCTCTCCCAATACCATCTACCATATGAATAGTCTCTCCAAATACCATCTACCATATGAATAGTATCTCCAAATACCACCTACCATATGAATAGTCTCTCCCACTACCACCTACCATATGAACAGTCTCTCCCAATACCACTTACCATATGAATTGTCTCTCCCACTACCAATCACTTTCAAATCTGATTCATCAGCATACTTTGGCACAAATCAAAGCTCTCTCATCCGTTCGCCAATATTTCAGGCCCTATAGTCCCCGCTATTGTTCCAACATACAGGCACATCTTCGTACACACAGATGCACAGACCTGAGTTAGCAAGAGTTGTTGCTCTTTGGTCATAGCATACTGACACAATGGTGACATACTACAAGAGCAATTACTGCTAAAAAATTTATCTTCAGATTTTTTTTCGATGTGTTTCTTTCCACAATTCAGAATTTTTGCCAAACAAAACTCAGAACAAAATACAGTGAAGTCGTACGGGTCAACAAGTCTGCTAACCTAATTCACCATGGCAGCTGATTGTAGAAAATCGAAGACAATTTTAAGAGTTCACAGCCACCCTTACCCAAGCGATGCTTCATGGCAATCTCCGTGCGCTCGATCTCCCAGCGGTCAGGCTCGGGGCTGACCCCAAACACGGTGGGCTTCTGTCTCTTGGGGCCGGGTACAGCAGGGTGGTGACCAGCCCATCGGCATGCAGGGAGTGGTGGTGGACCAGCTCCGCCAGCGTGTTGAAGCGGTGCTCTTGGGTCACAAACACCTGCAGACCATAGAGAGACAGCCGCTGTCACAGGTGTGTTGCAGTGACATGTTCATGGTGATGGTGATGGAAACGCATGTAGACACGCAGACACAGACACAGGTATACTTTTATTGCATGCATGTGTGTGCGCATGCACGCAATTATGTGTGTGCATGTGTGTGTGTGTGTGAGTGTGTGCACATGAGTATATGCATACATGTGTGCATGTGTGTGCACATGCCTGGGTACGCGTGTGCATGCATGTATATATAGGCATGCCTCTCAGCGCATGAAACTAAAGAGTAAATTGTATGGTTTTTGATAAAGCACAGATATATACATAATGAAAATACGGAGAAAATGATTTAATTGTACCGCTTTTGATAAAGCACAGATATATACATAATGAGCATATGGAGAAAATGATTTAATTGTACGGCTTTTGATAAAGCACAAATATATACATAATGAGCATATGGAGAAAATGATTTCCATGCATTGCTCGTATTTTGGCTCTTCACCCTTCCTGTTTTTTTCTTCCACTCCTTTGACTTCTTTTCATTTCAGTACACACCGTAAGCACAAACGATCCTGCCTTTTCCGTTTTCATTTTCACTTTCTAGGGTCACGCCTAACAGAGTTAAATCAAATCACTTCCCTCATCTTCCCGTTTCGTTTTGTTTTTTTTAACGCAAAAGCGCGAGATCCTGGCTTGTCCTTTGCTGCAGCTGACACACTGTTCAAAGCCTGAAGGCCTATGTCACATATTCCTACTGACAATTAGGGCAAACAGAATCTTAATGCTGTGTCATTCAAGGTATTTCATGCAATAAAATACAGTTTGCACACCTGCTGCCGTGGCAAAGTGGTTAGCGTCACAGACTCCCGGCTGGGAGGTTGTGGGTTCGAATCCCATCAGAGTCATGTGGGTTTTTCTGCCCCCCGACCGGCTCCTACCCAGAGTTGAGTTTGCTGTGGACTCAGTTGGGAAGACTGGGACCACACAGTCGAGTTTCATCCATTTAATGGATGTGTTTCTGAGAGTGTTGCTCAAATTTACTGACCAACGCTGCAGGTGTCTGTATCTCTCCAGCCCTGGTTTGATGCCAGGATATATTATGAAAGGAAGCGTAGAGTACAGCCCTGTCATGTAGTCTCAGACCGAAATGGAAACCCGTAGCATCATCTTAATCATCCTCATTCTCATCGATCAGCATAAAAAAAAAAGTCTCATATTCTGTGGCCCTTCATGCCCTGCTCTTATGGTGACCTCAATTTTGATGTCCTTTCCACGTCTGTGGCCTTAGTTTGGTTCCGTCGGGGTCACCGGTATCGGCGGGTCCATGGGGGCTGTCGTTGGATGGACGTGATGGTGCCCTCTGGAGGGAGAGCTCACTCACGCCGGCTCCGCGACTAAGCAATTATTGTCGTCAGTAGGGGGCTTAGTAGGTGGTGTCCTGCGTATGTTAGATCAGAACAGGCACCACTGAACACCACTGAAGTGACTGGGCAGCAGTGCAGTGTCTCCTCCAGTGGGTTGCCTCTTGACGACTTGACAGTGACTGCTCCCTGTGGATTGCTGGTGCTGGAGCTGCGGCCGGGCCGACCGGGCTGTGGCTGTGAACGGGGTGTCGGAGTGAGCGGTGTGGGTGCACTGCCTCTGAAGTGGCGCAGAGGTTGGGACAGCCAAAAAAAAAAAAAAAAAAAAATACAGTTGCATTGCACTGTTGACTATCCTACTGATGCACAAAATAATCAGCAAGATCTTTCTGCCCGGTCCTTAAAGCCTTTTCTTCTTTTCAGCTTTTCATACTGCCCAGTAGTCCAATGGCTCTGGAATAAATCTGCTTGAAGTGAATCCTCTACCACGCTAACAATTTGAAGCAATACATTCAATTCTCATCAAGCAAGTTGTTCAATTCTTGTCCATTATTTGGTTTTTGAACAAGGTGTGTTGTAAAGTGTCTACTAGTAGAACTATGGACCGGGTCAAAATGCCAGATCAAAGAAACATGTTTAGCCTAAACTGAACACCTCATGGAATGAGAACACAGAGAAATACCTTTGAAATTTTCCGTTTCTTTTATAAAATTATGCCTTCTAAACTTTCTTCTTTCTTTCACAAAAGAACGACTGCACGAAACACAATGCTGAAAGCTTACTTCTGCATGAAATGTTAAATAACTCTTGCCATGATGCAGGTTGTAGATATATTTTAATATTTCATTTTCACTACGGTATACCTCACTGTGATTATTTCTCAAACTGGAATTCTACACGTTACCTCCCTTCAAAGTTGTCCAATATCAAACAACTCCACAGGTTCACCAGACAACACTTTCACAATTTTATTCCCGAATTAATTTTTCCACATCCAAACATGACAGCCAGTTATGGGCGTGTGTTCATTTCATCATGGAGCAAGAGTTACCCTACTTGTTTGTTATTTATTGTTCCCTGCCTCATTTCATATTTACTGTCGTGACAGACAGACAGAAAAAACAAAAAAAAAACTGAAGCTTACCTTCCCATCATCCTCGGTGATGCGGTAGTGGTACACCCCCGCCCTCGAAGCGCACGGAGATGGAGCGCTGGCCGGGCTGCTCTCGCTCTCACGGACCAGGAAGCTGCCGTTGATGCCGCTGCTCAGCAGATACTCCGAGGCGTTGCGGGAGATAAGGCCGTGGTACCAGGAGAACTTGTCCAGGCTGTTGACGGGGGCGATATAGTTGCTAGGCACCCAGCCCACCTCCCCCGTCCTGTTCTTCACCTCGCACCATTCCCCGCCCTTGTTGTAGCCGATGATGGTCACCTGTTCCCCTGGGGACAAACACACTTTTTGTGGCAGGGTGTAACATTCTAACAAGCTAAACAATGGAGGGTGTAACATTGTAACTAGCTGAACAATAGGGGGTATAACATCTTATCTAAACGATGAGGGGGGGGGGGGGGGGTTAACATTGTAACTAGCTCAACAATGGGGGTGTAACATTTTATCTAGCTAAACAAACAATAGGGGGGAGGGGAGGGGGGTAACATTGTAACTAGCTGAACAATGGGGGTGTAACATTTGAACTAAAAGATCACATAAACATATCAATGAAAGGAACAAGACACAACCCTCTTATCCACTCCCCCACCCCCTCCTCCCCCATGAACATTCTATCTAAACAAACATACAGAACCTGATAAATGGAAACACACACACACACACGCACACACACACACACACACACACACACACACACACACACACACACTCACACACACACACACGCACGCACACTTCCAACTAAAAAACATATCAACACAGGACGTAGGGCAGACAATGGCAACATACAAACACACCACATATGCAAATTCTGCATGCATAGAAAAAAAAAAAGGACAGTAAATGGTAGTCACCTGCTCCAAGGAAGCTATCATGTCACAACAACGGGCGTTTTTTTTTTTATAGTCTGTCTGTCTGTCTGTCTGAAAGATTTTGCAAAACGCACGAAACCGAATTCTAGAAAACTTGGTAACAAGACGAAATTCTGCTTGGCAACAAACCCATTCAAGTTTTGCTTTGGCTCCACATCAAAAAGCTGTACCAGGACTTTCTTGTCTTGCAAGAGAAGGCATGGCATTTTTTTTTTTACATGTTTGTAGATTTATCTGAGAACACTGCATGGATTTCAATCAGACAAAAAAAATGTACGGATATTTTCAAACTTGTCCAATGGTATGGATGTGGGTAAAATCCTGTTACCCACAGAGCAAAATAAGATTCACTGCTCAGTTACAAACTGAGCTAAAAATCGGTTCAGACTTCTTGTTCCGTAATCAAAGTTCTGCACTTGAAGTTCTGCACTCTCCTTGCTGCCCTGCTAGATATAGACAGTGTTCCTTTCCAGTGGAGACGTTGATTATCGATCAGAATTTTAAAAACATATTTTTTTTTTTAAACTTTAAAAACCTTCTCATAAATTCAATTGATTTTACTGTAAATAAGGTGGCAGTAGTGATAAAAAAAAACAAACAAACAAAAAACCAGGTAGAATATCAAACTCTGCTTTCTGAGTCAAGTTTGATAAATAATGGAATAAAACAAAAACAAACAACAAAGCAAACACAGACAAAATAAAACCACCATGCTCTAACTCCCAACTATAATTTCCACACAAACACACATGTAATGATGTATACACAACAAATACAGGCAAAAACAACACTATCATGAGCTAACTGCCAATTGTAAACACAAAACACGCTGTAATTGGTATAAACACAGACAAAAACAAAAACCATCAATAGCTAACTGCCAATTGTAAACACAAACACACGCTATAAACACAGACAAAAAAAACCATCAATAGCTAACTGCCAATTGTAAACACAACCACGCTATAAATTCTTTCAATTCTGCCAATTGTAAACAAAAAAAATAACCGCTATAAACACAGACAAAAACAAAACCATCAATTGCTAACTTCAATTGTAAAAAAAACAAAAAAAAAAAACAACAAAAAAAAAAACCCGCTATAAACACAGACAAAATCAAAACCATCAATAGCAACTTCAATTGTAAACACAAGCACACACTATATAAACACAGACAAAAACAAAACCATCAATAGCTAACTTCAACTGTAAACCAAAAACCTATCAATTTCTGGGATAAAGATTACTTTTAAACCTCTACACATGTGTAGTTCAGAAGTCAATACCTCCCGCTCTCCACCAGCCCTGCCCAGTTTCGGGGAATCGACAAAGAATTTTTTCAGGATAAGGAAATTTCAGGAAAATTTGGAGAGGCTGGCTACTTTTCCTGTTCTATTAAAAAAAAAAAAAAAAAAAAAAAAGAAGAAGAACAGTTGTAGCTTAGCAGAGTGCTGGACTCTTGATCCTGATGATCCAGGGGTTGTGGGTTTGAATCTCTGTCTTGCTATTTTGGTAATGTGGGATTTTTCCCTTCGAAGAATGGGACTATAAACCGAGCTTTGTATGTGAATGAATTCATGAGAAACACCTCACCAACGTTTTGAAGACAAAGTCGGGTTTGGGCTGTTGGTGTGAAAGACATATACACCCACAGCGTGCATCCTCCATGAGAAGTCAAAGGAAAGAGAAATCGATATTCCACTGAATGACAAAGGAATGGAAAGTGAATGCCAGCAGGCTGCTCTTCATTCGGCTCTGTGCAGACATGCAGCTGACTGAACAGATGACAGTGTGGATTATAAAGTGCTCAGAAGTTGGGATCTCTTGCCCATGACTGGCGATGTACAAGTACTGTTGATAAAATAACTCCAAGCCATCAATAAACTTAACCATTCATAATTATATATAAAATAACAACAATATTCAAATCATAACAGACTCCAAGGTTTACACATGAGCACAACACCACAAACACGCATGCATGCACACGCGCGCATACACACACACGTACGCGCACACACACACACACACACACACACATGCACATACACACACACGCATGCATGCACACACACATGCACACACGCACGCACGCACGCACACACACACGCACGCACGCACACACACACACACACACACACACACAAATCTTCCTCACAAATTACCTTTGACGATGCTGAGCTGGTTGTCTCCCCCTGACTGGAAGTCATAGAGGGCGACGAAGAGGTTGGGGTCGTCGTCCTGCTGGCCCGCCAGCAGGTTCTCCTGGACATCCATTTGATGCCCAGGATGTCGTGGACCGGGGCATCAGGCAGGGGGCGGGCTTGGAGTAAGGCCTCTGGGGACACCCCAGCCACGCATGAGTGAAGGAAGATGGAGGGAAGACGACGACACACGGGACAGATGGACAGACACGGCGACAGAATTAGTTGCAAGGTGAAGCGACTGCAGGCGGAGATCTAAACCAATTTTTTAAAGTAATCATTAGGACTCCACTGAACACATGAATCACTCGTGATTCGTTCATGCATGTTTTCCAGTGTCATCATAATTACTTTTAAGGTTTCATGACAGAGAGAAAGGTGGGTGGGTGTGTGACAGATGGAAGCAGGGAATGGAAGAAGGAAGGGAGAGATAGAGAGAGGAAGGAAGGACAGAAGACAGAATGGAAGAAACAAAAAGAAAGAAAAACTACAGAAAGGTCAAAGGACAGAAATAAATAATATGAACACAAAAAGGACGGAGAGAAAGAGAGAGAGAGAGAGAGAGAGAGAGAGAGAGAGAGAGAGAGAGAGAGAGAGAGAGAGAAGCTGGGAAACAGAGACAGAGATATATTTGAAACTTTTCTTTCAGGAAACACATCATCTTTGTCTTAAAAAAAAAAACCCCAAAAAAACTCACAAAAATAAAGGGAATATGTTTGAAAAGAAAAAGGGTCCCCTCATAATAAAATTGTCAGAACTTTACCATCAGGTCTAACTTTAGGCAGCCATGGCCCGCACAACAAAGAACTTTCCAGGATGGAAAAGAGGAACTGGATGACAAGGAATGGTAAATGATCAGGACAGACTACTGAAAAAAAAACCTGTCAACTGTGCAAAGGTGAGCTGGATACATATGCAAAACAGGTTCTTCACACTCTGTTGACACACACCTGCTGTTCACACTCTGACTTGTTCTCATACTTACCTGTCCAACCAAATGCCTTAATCTCATTCAAGGGTGAAAAACACTCTCAATATGAGGATTAGAAAGAAAACCAATACCCCCCCCCCCCCCCCCCCCCCCCAACCTTTACACACATACATGGTTCAGTACCCTTAATCCCCCCCCCCCCCCCTCCCTCCGGACAGATTTCCATTGATCTGATCGACATCAACATCCTGTGCATGGATTTTGATTTTCAGTTCCCTCCTCTTCCCCCCAAACAGCAAACACACACCTTGCAGTCGGTAAATTAATGTTGTGAGTTTTAAAGACACTGTGTGTGTGTGTGTGTGTGTGTGTGTGTGTGTCCCTACATCAATGTCTGTCTATCCTCAACCTATCTGCAACACTACAAACATGATATTAAAAAAAAGTTTTCTCTTTTTTTGTAGGAAACATGATCATCACAAACCTAGTGAAATCAAAAAAGAAAATAAACAGTAATTTTCTAAACATAACTTTACCTCCCTCCCCCTTCCAATCACACATCAAACCAATTCATTCCATCAGGTGTAAGAACTGAGAAAAGTGACAAACTTCAATCCATTGCTATTTTGAACCCCAGACCAGAACCTATGTTACATTCGGCTGACCTTTTGAAAGAGTTTCTTTCAACTAACTACCAAAAAAATGTACAAAACACAGAGACAACAAACACGCTCACACACGCTCTCTAATCCCATCCCACACACCCTTCTCAACACAGAAACAAATTATGTCTACTCTGCACCGACTGTCCCGACTTGATCCGAACGCACCCAGGTGACCCCTGACCTGCCCTACCCACGGGAACAGTAACGATCCATGACTAAATGGATGTCAAGACTGTTAAAAAGAGCAGGTGATGCACGCT
>JADBJO010000530.1:112500-117500 GCA_016801955.1 Conus betulinus | reverse complement strand
TAATACACTTGAACCAAACATAATTTTAGGTACACATTTTATCACGTGACACAAATGTTCACACATACGGGCCAAAGGTGAGCGCGCACACACACACACACACAAACACACGCATGCCCAGACACAGGTCATAACAGGCATGCTGATGGTCTCTGGCACAATCACAAGGCAGGGAATCACTTTACATGTGTGTGTGTGTTGACACAACAAGCTCAGCATATTATCAAAGAATGTCAGCGGCACATGATGCTCCCATCACAAGACTGACGCCATGCGTGGAACACCAGCCTTGTTTCACAAGCACAACAGTCATTGCCTTTCAGCTTCACACAACACCATGTTTCGCAAACATCACAGGCAGCTTCATGCGGAATCAGGGGCGGAGGTCAGATGCACACAGCGTTTAATCGCACACAAGAGATAAACTGTCTGATCTGGTTCAAAATTTTCCCCAAGCACAGTAACAAAATCATGTTTTCTAAACTTCATTCAAACAAGACCTTATGAACAATCCAAATAACTTTTGTGTGGACTCAAACTCATCGGAATCCAAGAAACTGATTCACATCTGCAAATCTGCACATCATACAAACCAAACCAATTGAATAACAATCAAAATGTTTGTTCAATGAACAGAAATTGTTTTATTAATTCTGTTGTGCAGAGAGAAAAAACTTTTTACCTGCAAAAAAACCAAATGACATGCCATTCCATCCTGTTAGAATCTTCCCCAGGTGGCGCTGTGATGCTGGCTCACACCAGGGCCGGTCTGTAACCTCTGGCTCACACCAGGGCTGGTCTGTAACCTCTGGCTCACACCAGGGCGGTCTGTAACCTCTGGCTCACACCAGGGCCGGTCTGTAACCTCTGGCTCACACCAGGGCCGGTCTGTAACCTCTGGCTCACACCAGGGCCGGTCTGTACACACCTGGCTCACACTGTAACCTCTGTACACACCAGGGCTGGTCTGTAACATCTGGCTCACACCAGGGCTGGTCTGTAACCTCTGGCTCACACCAGGGCTGGTCTGTAACCTCTGGCTCACACCAGGGCCGGTCTGTAACCTCTGGCTCACACCAGGGCCGGTCTGTAACCTCTGGCTCACACCAGGGCCGGTCTGTAACCTCTGGCTCACACCAGGGCCGGTCTGTAACCTCTGGCTCACACCAGGGCTGGTCTATAACCAAGTCATCACACAGGGTGAGCACTGGGCCTGCTGCTTTCTGATAAAGAGTGACAGGAAGATTCCCAGGGCCTCCCTGCCTGATTTGTCAGCTTGATGCATGGGTTTCTGCAGCCAACATTTCTCACAAGATATCTTGTAGCCCGGGTTTCTGGCAATGATCTCCCTACAGCTGTTGAAGCCATGCTGTGTACAACTGCCCGGCTGACCATTGAGGACAAAAAGCTGATAGGGAAAATTCAGCGCTGAGATAATATACTAAAACCAGCGCTTAATGTGCAGTCTGGTCATTGTGAGTTCATTTCATTACATTACATGCAGAATACCATAGGATCCTTTCTTTTGTTACAACCCCAAGCTTGAAGTGTGGATGAACAAGCTGGAATTTTGGTCTGGTACATGGTGGACTTTTGCCCTCAGTTTGGGGAAATGTTCCTGCAAGTCTTCCAGGTAGGCCACGGAGTACTATGGCAGTGGCTGCGAGAAAAGTGTCTCCACATCCTGGGTTCCTGTCTCGGTGTAGAAAGCGGTAGGCTGAAAAATCCAGTCTTTGCAGCCATTTCCATGAAATGCTTACTTGATACAGAGATGATAGTGTTGGCCCTGTGGCACAATTTGTAACTCAGCTATTGGTCTATACGGGCGAGTTATGGACAATTAACTCTATACTATCATATTCCAAAGTCTATACGGGCGAGTTATGGACAATTAACCAATACCATATACAATTTACAAAGAGGGCTTGAAAAACCAACAGTCTTGCTTCATTTACCTCCACTGTAAACTTGTTGTACGGGTCTTCTGAGCTGAGTTTGTCGGTGATTTAATCCTTTCCATATCCAACTCTTGTTATTCTGTGAAGGTTCTCCACCGCAGGTACCGAACATGTGAAGGGTAAAGGGCACAGAAGTTGGATGCTTTTGTCCCTTCATCTTCCATGCCTGTAAATTCGACCTTTTTCATAAACATCCCCATTGTTCTGTGAAGGTTCTCCACAACAGGTACCAACTCTGAGAATTAGAAAGGTAAAGGGTGCAGGTGTTGGGGCTTTCTTCTGTTAATTCATCTCCCACGTCAAAGCTGGCAGTGACAGGAGACACAGCTGGACCCACCGCTCTTCCCTGACTTTGGGCTTACAGAAAAACATCAAGGGTGTCATCAGCTGCAGAACTGCCCTGTTTGTACCCAGTAATGTTCACATCATGGACGGAAGTTCACCAGCCTGTATCTTCCATACTAAGTGTGCGTGTCACAATTAGTCAACTGAGAAAGTTTCTATTTAAACATGTAGAGATCTGGAATTAAATGCTTTGTTCATAATCTTACGTTTTAACGTTTTGTTATTAACACCCAAATCATCCGAAATTTTCATAAATGATCCAAAAACATACTTAAGTTTCACCAATGTATGAATTTCTGCAAATTACCCAAAACATATTTACATTTTACCAAATGTATGAATGAAGACGCTCATCTACATGTAGCATGAAACACTTGTACATTTGAGTATGCATATATACTTGTAAATATGCACATCAACTCGCGCACACGTGTACACACACACATACACACACACACAAAATCTGCGCATGCACACACACACACACACTCACACACACACACACACACACACACACACTCACACAATCTGCGCACATGCTCACACACACACTCGGTGCATGTGTACACACACACATGCATGCGCATACACACACACGCATACACACACACACAACCATTGTGACAGGTAGTAACAAAGAACAGATGCCACACATCTGCTATCACTTTAACTGACAAACACATTTTAATTAAACAGGCCTCAAAAATTCAAACTTCCTTTCCACTCATTCAACAATTCCCAGTTGGACAACTTACAACAAAAACAAATTCAACATCCTGCAAATCAATTCAACAGCTTCCCTATCATTTCTTTCACTCTTAAAGAAAACAACAAAGGCAGAAGAAAGCGACCGTAATTTTTTTTTTTTTTTTAGCATACAATTACTACCAGCTTCTATTATAAAAATACAACAAGCAATAAGTGAGAAATAGAAAATAATACATTATGTTTCAGCACAGACATAAAAAAGCCAACACGTGTTGATTAGTACAGAAAAAAAAAAGAAGTCATCAATCGATTCCAAGCCAGGCAAGGTCAATCAATACACTGCGGTGCGCCGAAAATGGAAGCAAAAGAACCCAAGAAGGGCCGAAGGAAGGAAGGAAGGAAGGAAGGAAGGAAGACAACAAAAAAGGAGGAGGAGGAGGAGGAGGGTGGCCAAGAAGGAGGAGGCAAGGTGCGTCACCAACCAATCCGACTGCTGTCCAGGCCATCCGTCTGCGTCACCAGCCAATGCTGGACGGCTGGCGCCGTTCTCAAATTGTCCGGCACTCGTTGTAATGCCGCACCACCGCCCCCGCTCGCACCTTCACAAGGCCATAAAGCAGCGCAACTCTGGTTTAATCATGTGCTAGTGGTGTTTCCTTTTTTTTTTTTTTTTTGTTTTTTTTTTTTTTTTTTTCCTGCGACTGTTGTTGTCGTCATCGTTACATGGTCGACGTTTCGCTGGCTCCCCCTAGGTTCTTTATTCATCTTGTTTTGTAGGGTCCCCTGCATTTTTTTTTTTTTTAACTGGGTGGGAAGAAAAGTGGGCGGGGTGGAGAGATGGGAGGGAGGCTCAGGACTGTGGATGAACAAAGCACTGGGGAAGGGGATCAGGGAGGTGGGGGGAGGCAGGGGGGAGGGGGGGAAAGGGGGGCGTTGCGGTAGAAATGAAGCAGAGGTATTATATTCCAGAGATTTTAGCTTACCGCCTTCCCATCCCAATGCTCCAAAAATGAACACGGAGAGAGAACAGAGACAGAGAGAGAGGGAGACAGACAGAGAGAGAGAGAGAGAGAGAGAGAGAGGGAAGAGAGAGAGGGTAGAGATGGAGAGAGAGGGACAAAGAAAGAGGTAGTGCACATCTGAACTGGGAGAAGTGCAGAAGAGAAGGCATTTTCATTTCTCAAAACTCAGACTGATCACAAGGTACCCTTACAGGATGAATCTAAACAGACTCTGAACCCAGACTCTGAGATGAAAGGGGAGAGGGTGGGGTGAGGACTGGACTGGAACAAGGGGGGATGTAGGAGGGAGAGAGGGTGCAGGGATGAAGGCATTTTCATTTCTCAAAACTCAGACTGATCACCAAGGTACCCTTACAGGATGAATCTAAACCAGACTCTGAACAAGACTCTGGGATGAAAGGGGAGAGGGTGGTGGTGAGGACTGGGATGAACTGGAGGGGGAAGGGGGAGATTATGATCATTTACACACTCCACTTCTCTCCCTTTCCAGTAAACACAGCATACCATTATCTGAGATCAGAAGCTTCAGCTACTTGGAGACTCATTCTACGCCCCGATTTCTATTTCAAGAATTTGACATGACGCAGATTCAGCACATTAAATGAACCATCCTTTATCACCCGAGATCACCAAACCAACCAGCCCCCAGTGCATCGTGGAACTCAGGATCCTCAGCCAGAAAACGCCGACATTATGTCAAGGATCACATAAAACAAAGGAGTAGAACTGTTGTTTTTTTCTTTCCCCACCAAGGAAACATCTCATCCTCTTTGGATTTTTTCACACAGCAAGGCAACAATAAAAACAGCATCTTTACGAGCAATAGGGTGTCGGCTGTGTGTTCTTACTAGGTTCCCTGATTCTTGGGCAAGATATCCAAGTTCATCTGCGCATGTTGTTCCCCCCCCCTCCCATCCCCCTCACACCCACTTTAAGTTCTCTTTGCCTATTTTTTTTTCTCTCTCTC
>JADBJO010000530.1:92500-105000 GCA_016801955.1 Conus betulinus | reverse complement strand
ATCAGTACAGGTTGAAAATGTCTTCATCTTGTGCGGGGGTCTAGGCACTGGGTTACTGATAAAATCACGAAAATGTAACAACAGAGAGACAGAAAGTCCAGTCATGCTGTTTACAGCCCTGCAAACTGCGGAGGCCATATCAAGGCTGAAAGCAAGTTGCAATCAAAACTGCTTATAAAGGGAAAACACAAAAAACCAAAAAATAAAAAAACTAAAAAAACCTAAAACAACAAAAAGTCCATTGTTGACACTAAAAGGGCAAAATAACTCTATGTGTGGGAGACAGGTAAATAACTCTATATGTCGGAGACAGGCAAATCACTCTGTATGTCAGGACAGGCAAATAAGATATGTTGGAGACAGACAAATAACTCTACATGTTGGAGACAGGCAAACAACTCTATATGTTGGAGACAGGCAAATAACTCTATATGTTGGAAATAGAGAGATGCTGAGAAGAAATGCTCACACACACACACCACACACACACACACACACACACACACACACACACACACAGACGAGAGACAGAGAGAGAGAGAGACAGAGAGAGAGAGAGAGAGAGAGGAGAGAGAGAGAGAGAGGGGGGGGGGGGTCAGAAAATTTACAAAATCAGTCAGGGACCATAAAATCACAAACACCAGGCCAAAACGTTTCCCATGTCTGCCTTCAAGTACACACAGCATCACAACACAAGTTTCTTCTTTCCCTCTTTCTCCCACTAACACAATGCAACAGCACCTTGCCGCCAGGGTAGACAGCGACCAGGATTGATCATTCCTGAGTACCCACCACCTCCCCCACCTGCACCGATCCACACCATGTCCTGTAGTAGTACACCCCTTTTCCAAGAACACTCCTGAGGGAGGGATCGCTGGGCATCCATTCATCATCAATCAACTGATCGCCCACACAACTTCCCCCCTCCCCCCCACCCCCCAAACACCCAAACATGACAGCCACCCCCACAATGAAGAAGTGGCAGGGAGGGAAGGGATGGGGGGTGGGGGGTGGGGGGGGGCAGAGAATTTGAGAGCAGGTAGATCGCATTAAATCTGCACTTCAGATATGGGGGGTGGGGGGGAGGGGAGAGAGAGAGAGCTGAGGTGGGCAATCAGACTGAGAGAGAGAGAGAGATGAAGTAGCATTCAGACTTAGACTGAGAGAGAGAGAGAGAGAGAGAGGGAAATGGGGGGCACAGGGAGAGAGAGAGAGAGAGAGAGAGAGAGAGAGAGAGGAGAGAGAGAGAGAGAGAGAGAGAGAGAGTGAGTGGGAGAGATGGGGGGGGGGGGGGGGGGGGGAATCTTCACTTAAAAACTGGGAAAAAGAGGCCAGAGGTGCATCCAGAGAGAGACAGACAGGCAGACAGACAGACAGACACACACACACACACACACACACACACACACACACACACACAGAGACTGAGATAGACAGACCGACAGACTGACAAGACAAGATAGAGAGAGAGAGACAGGTTGGCCGACAGAAGGTCCCAAATATGTAACACATGATGCAAATCATACTAATCTGTAAAAGCATGCAGTATGAAAATCTCAAACTGTGCAAAAAGAAAGCAAGATAGAAAAAGTAAAAAAGAAAAAATTACCGAAACAAGAAAAATTACAGAAACAAAAATCTTTTTCTTCAAGCAGCAAAGAAAGAAAACAAGGCTGAAATGTAAAGAGAACTTCGCAGAAAAATACAGAAACACACACTGAGCAACTGCAGCAGCTCAAGTAAAAAGGAACAGAATCAATTTCTCTGAAAAAAATTTACGCACACGCACGCACGCATGTATGCATGCACGCGCACACACACACGCTAACTGAAAACCAGCTTAGTGTCAGATAAATGTTTAGCAGCCATTTTTTTTTCTTTTTTAATCACATGTCAACAAATGTGTGTGTGTGTGTGTGTGGGGGGGGGGGGGGGGGGGGGGGGGGGGGGGGGAACAAGTTCAATGATTGATAGAAACATAACTTTAAACACATCAAGATCTGATAAAGCCACCAAACACACACACACACACACACACACACACACACACACACACACACAGATGAAGGAAACTTAACAAAAAAAAACAAAACAAGGAAAAGGGTTAAAAACAGACAGACAAATTAGGGACATCGGAAAGGGGCAAAGGTGAAAATCGCAAACAAATTGAAGGCGAGAGACGATCCAGGATTGATGACCTGTTGGGATCGCTACCAGTGGCAAAGCCACTGCCGCTCATAAATCACCCAGCTGAAATCTGCCTAGGGGCAAAGGATACACAGTTACTTCACTGGCCCCCTAGCTAACTTACCCCTCCCCCCAACAGTCAATGTGACACAGATTTATAGGTTACTAGGCAAAGTGCACCAGGCTGTGAAAAGGAAGTACCCAAAAAAAACAAACAATACAAGATACATCACACCATGTACACATGATAAAGTGGGCAGCAGAGATACTGTCAAGAGCAGCTTCCGATCTGGTTGTTGTACTGTGCAAAGTTCAACGTCGGACATTCTGGCAACACTCGACTCATCGTTCATGAAATGTTTACACGCGTAGTATTGGTAAATAGTCTGAACTAAAATCCTGCTTTTCATGAAATATTTGCACTTTGTGCCTGTTAGTGATCTGAACTAAAATCCTGCTTTTCATGAAACATTTGCACTTTGTGCCTGTTCATGATCTGAACTAAAATCCTGCTTTTCATGAAATATTTGCACTTTGTGCCTGTTAGTGATCTGAACTAAAATCCTGCTTTTCATGAAAACATTTGCACTTTGTGCCTGTTCATGATCTGAACGAAAATCCTGCTTTTCATGAAATATTTGCACTTTGTGCCTGTTAGTGATCTGAACGAAAATCCTACTCATTACAAAGCACACTTTTTTCAATGAATGTAAGCACTAGAGTACCCGTCTTGATTTCTCCAATGCCTTATTAGTGTCATTTCTCATCAGTTTTAATGCGATAAAGAAATTAATCTAAAAACCTGTCAGAGTACACTGAACAGTAAAAAAACAGCAAACTTCTGCTGATCAAACACTTGCTCACCCTCCTAAATTTCCTTCTCTCTCTCTCTCTTATTCACTCATGCACACACATGATTTTGTACACAAAGGTGACACACTCTCTTTCTCGTGTGTCTGCACACACACACACACACACACACACACACACACACACACACACACACACACACACACACAACACACATACATGCATGCATGCACACATACTTATTCATACACACACACACTAACAACAACAACAACAACAACAAACACCACAACAACAGTCCAGTACAGCCTTCTGATATATGTAGATATATGGAAGGATTGCTGACGCTTATCTGGTCAGACTTTTTCTTCTTCTTCTTCTTTCAAAAAGACTGGGTATGACAGTTTACTGATCATGAAATAAAGATTATGCATGAAAAATATGACATAATATTTATCAAAATAGAAGTAAATGTCTCCAGGGCTTGAATCTGATCACAGGAGATACATTTGTGATTGCTGAAACAGCAAGGATAGCAAAAATGCTGGCGGCTTGGCATCAAATGTAAATACATTAAAAAAACCAAGGGAAAATAAATGTGAGAGTTAACTGAAGACAACATATCAAACACACACACACACACACACACACACACACACACACACACACACACACACACACAAACTCTCTCTCTCTCGCTTGCTCTTTGTCTCTCTCTCCCTCCCCTGCCCTCTCCCTAGAAAACTGTGGGAAATCTAACATGATTTATACATGTATGTGAACTAAACTGGAGATAAGTATCTCTCCCTGCACACTCACATGTATGCAAGTATGGAAACAGGAACGCTTTTGATGCTGTGCATCCTTCTGAGCACAGCAGTTATGCCGAATTTGCATGCCTTCTGTTTCTTGTTCTCTTTCCTCAATCTTTAACTCTACTTCATTCTTAGCCCACTCTTTTTTTTTCCACTCCTCCCATCCACACTCCCTCGGCAGGGCACTCCCCTACCCCCCCCCTCCCCCTCTCTCTCTTTTAGAGCTTGCAGAAGAAGGATGACATCATTCTCTTACCTGCTTAACAGGTAAACTGCTCTTGGGCTTTCTGGCACCTGTGGAGTGTTCCTGCCATTTTCAGTGATTGACAGCAATGACCGCGAAATGTTAAAAAAATGTTGTTGTGAATCTATAACAGACTGCATATATATAGGCAAACCATCACAGACCTGTTCCTGTTACCTCATAAATCGCTGTGTTTTTCGACTGTACCCAACAAACCTAAATAGATTGGGCTTTTCATTTTTTTTTTTGGTCATTCCAAATTTACAAGAATTTCCCCTAAAACATACAAAATTGCCTTCTTCCTCTGTCTGTCCCCCCCCCCCCCCCCCCCCCCCCCCCCATTTTTTTTATCCGCAATCCCCCCCCCCTCTCTCACTCTCCCTCTTTTTCTTTTGACTTTCCCTCTCCCCTACCTCTCTCTCTTTTGCCTTTCCTCCCTCTCTGCCCTGCCACTCCCTCTCTCCCTCCTCTCTCTCATCCATCTACCCCATCTGTGCCCCCCTCCCCCTCCCTCTACACTGAACTGACTAGGAAGTACTCATGACGAACAGATTGTCGGCCATTTATCAATAATAATAACAATTAGATGAGTAGTGCAAAGTGGCTGCGGAGATAGATCCACTTGTACTGTATTAGTCCTATTAGTATTACAAAGTCTACCCTGTCATTATTGCAAGCTGACGCCATTCAGTGGACACCCAGGCTAAACCTGTTCACATTGCTGCTACTGTGCTAGCACAGTCTGTTGGGGGGGGGGGGGGGGGGGGGGGGTGTGCTGCTGCAGCTTAGAGCATTGCGTTCAGCCTGAGAACATTCAGTTCGGATGAGGCCTTGGTGGCTGGCTGGACTGTAAAGTTCATCAATTAATAACCTACACTTGTAGGTTACCAAGTTGTTGCTGTTTAAAATTATTCACACAGACCGGAAAACTCCTTCTCCCCTGCGCCCCCCCCCCCCCCCCCCTCCCGAGAGAGAGAGAGAGAGAGAGAGAGAGAGACAGACAGACAGACAGACAGACACACACACACACACACACACACACACACACACAAAATAATGGTGTTGTTTTGAAATTATAAATACACAACACACCCCCGAAAAAACTCCTTCTCTCCCCCCCCCCTCTCTCTCTCTCTCTCTCTCTCTCACACACACACACACACACACACACACACACACAAATAAATGTACATGCAAAGGAAAGTATTACACATCGAACAAACTTTGGAGTTCTTGTGTGGACAGAATAATGGGCCTGAAATGTTGGGACACACACTTCTATGCAACATGATTAACATTTCACAATCTACCAGTACCTTGCCTGCACATGCACATGTGTGCACACTCAAACACAGAGCTAAGCTCCAAAAGCTAAGATTTCAAAGCAGAAATCAAGTCAGGTTCTGTAAAAACAACCAAAAGAACTAGAAGCAGAATTCAATCTAACTCAGATTGATTTTTAAAACATGAAGTGTTCCACTGTATGTATATCCACAGCATGAACTGAATACTAAGTGCAGTTTCAGTACTTCTATTCTTAGGGATCCCTGAGCCATGTAACAATTTTTACAGACCTGTGAATCTTTTTTTAAAGCATACTTGCTATGATAAATTGCCTCAAATATTTTGCAAGTATTTCACAATAAAAGTCAATAATGTGTATGCATGAATCAAATGACGTTCCTGATTCAGGAGTGAGCTGTTCGCTCAATAATTCACCATTTATAAATTGTTTAACTTTTCAAACTTTTTATTGATATCCCCTTTTCTGAATCATTAATTCAATCAAAAACACATCCACGAAAGAGATCTTGAGAAGGAGTGTAGAGGTGTTGACAGCATGTTGCTTTTCCCTGTGTTTTGTTCAGAGCGATGGACAACATCTTACTAACAGTAACACTCTGTGATTGGGAGGTGAGGGAGCGGCAGGCAGGCAAAGACTCATGAATCTTTATGTAAGACCACAAACACACACACTCTCTCTCTCTCTCCCTCACACACACACACGTGTGCGCCCAAGCATGCACACAGACGCGAGCGCGCGCACACACACACGCTCTCTCTCACTTGCACGCGCGCGCGCACACACACACACACACACACACACATGTATATGCATACAAACACAAACACAAACACACACA
Source organism: Conus betulinus (assembly GCA_016801955.1). Classification (NCBI taxonomy): domain Eukaryota; kingdom Metazoa; phylum Mollusca; class Gastropoda; order Neogastropoda; family Conidae; genus Conus; species Conus betulinus. Next base: position 98,800 of record JADBJO010000530.1, on the reverse strand, counting down.
CACACACACACACACACACACACACACACACACACACACACAACACAAACTCCACACAACATACTAAAATGGTCAGAACAAAAATCAATCTCCTTCTTGCAAAGTGAGCTAAACATGCATGACGTGGGAACAAACACAGGAACGAAGGGCCCAGGCCCACCAGTGCAGTCAACCTGAAAGCGCACAGGTCCCTGCCACCTAGTGCCCTCAGCTAGAGACACACTATAGCAGGAACTCACACCCAAGTGTCAGGTGATCGAAGTACACTACTTAGAATGGGGTGACCACAAGGTCAAGCCTCTTTCTCCAACCCCCTCTACACACGCAGTCTGTGATTTGGTGTGTGGGTGGGTGGACAGTCATTGAGGAAGTATTTGTATGTACTTAGACTCTGGACAATTAAGATGTATATAATTTGTGAGGGCACGAGCATGTGCGTGCAAGCATGTGTGTGTGTGTGTGTGTGTGTGTGTGTATGTGTGTGTGTGTGTATGTGTGTGTGTGTGTGCGTGCATGCATGTATGTGTTGTATGTGCATCCATGGGGTGTAGATGCATGCATACATTCACTATGTTGTATGAAATGCGATGAGACATTCACAAAATCCAGTCACTGTAGCATTCCAGACACTCCACTTTATCTTCATTTCTTTTATGCTGACTAGGAAAAAATTCCATTTCTACAGGGTCAAAACACACCATTTCTTTTTATTCATGTTCATAGTTCTTCTTACATGCTTCACTCCAGCAGTCCTATGTCTGCTGAGCACAGATGTGCTCATGTGTGCGTGATACTGTCACCAGTGGCCGTAAAGAAGAAATACTTTCTTGGTAACTATGCGCAGGCCAGAGAGCTGAACTGTAGTCGAATGGTTTGAGTGTTTGCCTGCACGGCTGACCGTCTTGAGTTCGAACCTTATGCAGGGTTGGATTTTTTTCGGCTTGAAAACCCTCTGTGTCCACCCAGTCTTAACTGGGTCCCTGATTCAATCCAGGGAAGATTACAGGTGGCAGAAGGAGAGGGATGGGCTCCACCTGCCATGCCATGCCCTAGACACTGTGAACCTCTGACAGTCCACTGCCCATACGGCCAACAGGACATGTGAAACTATACGCTGGCCTACCTCATGACGGGCCACTCACTTCAAAACATCTTCTTATACAGAACTGGGATTTACCAGAGGTTAGACATCAATGTGTTAAGGCAGATGCCAATAATACGTCGTTCAAAGATGTTCCACCAGACCTTACTCTTGACATGAGTCTCTAAAAAGAGGTAAATAATTCTAATTTGATCTAAGATAATAAGAATTTCTGGAAGAAAAAAAAAAAAGAAATCTGAATTTCTTAACACATATATAGAATCAATTTTGATACTAAAGTCCTGACAAAGCCCCCTGCAGTCGACCGGACCATCAACAACATGAAAATGGAAGTGCTTGTTTGGTGTTTTCTATATTATAATATATATCATCTCAAAGACACCCAGTCCCTCCCACCTCCTCCCCACAACTCCCTCCTACCCCCCTTCCCCTCTTGTCTGGTCAGCCACACCCTCTCTCACAATCTACATCACCATTTTTAAGGATATCCAGGTTCCCACTAAGTTACAGGCCATCCTGACAGAATCAGAGACCAGAGTTAATGTTCTGGCCAGCCTATCAGATGGCCTGGAAACAGAACATAATGAGTTCCCCTGTGGCAAACCTGGGCACCACAAGCTGGGGAACACTGGCACTAGTCAACACCCGATACTCCATCAGTACAAGACTGCAGATAAAGGAGGGGTGGGGGGGCCACTGCTGTCTCTGTGCTGAAAACATGGGGTTAGTATGGAGAGGGGCCCTGGCAGCCTTTAGTTGCTGGTCTGAGCAGGTTAGATTGGTCTCCTGGGACCTTGGCACGTCCACCATGCAATCCATCAACATGATCGAGGCTTTCAGAAACACGTACACAGAGACCCAGATAAATGTTTAAACACACAGACGCTTAGACTACCAAGCATACACACACAGACACACAGAGACACAAACATAACACAAAAACTTTGAGAAACACACACACACACACACACACACACACACACACACACACACACACACACACACACACACACACAACACAAAACTTTCTTGAGTACACACACACACACACACACACACACACACACACACACACACACACACACACACACACACACACACACACACACACACACACACACACCCCTTGACAGCAAGAAGTCTGAAGTAAGACGAGCTCCAAATCCCCCACACACAAACATTCACACAGAGGCACATGTGTGCACTGTTCAAATTACCCAGCTTCCCAATTTTAGTACACTTTCTTTGCTCAACATACTAAATCAACAAAAGCAAAAACAAGAAACTGAATTTGACAGTGCCACAAATGACACTCCACATTAAATTCAAATTCATCAGCATATGAGTTAAATGACTTGAAAAATGTATAGTTATTTAAAGTTGTCTTTATAACGGTCTGATCATTTCTGTCAGCTTTTTTTTTTTTTTTTTTTTTTTTTGTATCATGTTCTACTTGATCAAATTAATACATCACACAAATATTGTAAAGCCAGTTAGTTTTCATTGTGAAACTGTGCATTCATTTCCCCCCTCATTTGTTCTGCTTATTTGCCAACACTTTTCTTGCTGTCAGCTTTTCTACTATTAAACCCATTACATGAAACTGAAAATTAAAATTTACTAAGTTGTCACATTCAAACTATCATTACAGACAACCCTACACCATCCAAAAATAATAAGCTCAATAAGTTTACACACGGTGGAAGACCATGGGTTCAACAGATTTCCAAACTCACTTCATTATGAAATAAATAAGACAAATTTAACTGCAATATTACACTAACTGAAACATACAGCATAACTACAATACTAGCGATAACAAGAGCTTGGAAAAAAAAAAAAACAAACAAAAACAAAACAAAGCAAAAACATGCATCTTTGTCCAACACAATCACTTGCTAATAAACAGCAAGCAGAATGTATGGTTGATGTCTTGACAGTGAAGAGGGCAAATTCCTCATTACATTTTTGTCAGTTCTACTTCTAATGCATTTCCGGACTGTCCATAACTCTTTACCATCATCATAAACATTCAGTCTGCCACCAGCCAACAACACTAGCACTAGTACTGTAGTAGAAACAGTCAATACTGCATTCTACCTGACAAGAATGTTTCTTTGCTTGAACTGTACTTGCTCAAGTCTACAATTTCACAGACTCAAGACATGAATGTCTACATTGCTACATGTTCCACTTGAATCTGTTAACTTTAGGTCTTGTTTTTTTCAGGCCCTAAGTTGGTGACCAAGTTGAAGACAGTAACCACGAAAAAAAGAAACGATTAGGATTTCTTTAGCTTCTCCCCCTTCCCCTAATCTCTCCCTCATTTAAGAAATTTCAGTTAACAAACATTTAGAGTGCCAATGGACTTCCATGCTACTTGTTCATTTGGACCTTAAATTCATCTCCAATCAAATGGGAGGACTGGTTGGTCTAGTTCTGTATTCTGTCTGGTTCAGTCTGTATTCTGGACAGCCAGGTTGGAAGAGAGGTTCACATGCAGACTTCAGTCCCCTCAAGTCCTTCATACAAGACTTAAAACCAAGGTCCCATGCACGACCCATTCATATACATGTTTCAGTGCCATTCCACCGTTCAAAAGAGTAGGCCTTTAGTTGCAGGTGGAAATGGAAGACAAAAAACGTAACAAATGCATACTGACCCAGCAAAATATTTTGAAGTTATGAGGTTGGCAGCTGTAACTAGCAGACCATAGAAAAAAAAAACTTGATTGAAAAAACTACGATGTGTACACTTGTGTTGTTGCAGTAGTCACTGTAACAAACACAGCTCCCTGCCATTCTTTTTTCTTTGTCAACCCCAAAATTTGCCAGCTTGGATGTGGTGGGGGTGGGGTTACCAAATGATATGAAACATGCATTCTAATACTTCAATTTCAAAGACAGCACTAAATCAGAGATTTCACAATGTTGTCCAACACCTAAGGAAGAATTTAACTCCCATGACTACACCACCTGTTTCCTCTTGGACCTTTCACTATGTCCTCTTTGAAGCTTTACTACTTTCTTTGTGTTTCCCGACAAAGTGTCCTCCACATGAGTGAAGTGATCACATGATAGATTTTGCCAGCCAGTCTTGCACATAAAGTGTGAAAGTGAAAGACTGAGAGAGAGGGAGGGAGGGAGAGAGAGAGAGAGAGAGAGGGGAGAGAGAGAGACTCAGAGAGAGAGAAAAAAACTCAGAACTCAGAGGAGACAGAGAGACAGACAGCGAGAGAGACAGCGACAGAGACAGAGACAGACAGTGACACAGAGACAAACATACACACATGTCTATACATAAAAACAGAGAGAGAGAGAGAGAGAGAGAGAGAGAGAGAGAGAGAGAGGAGAGAGAGAGAGACAGACAGACAGACAGACAGACAGACAGACAGACAGAGACAGAGACACTCAGACAGAGAAAGACTCAACTGGTGAGAGAAAGAGAATTAACAGCAACAATGTCGATGGCAGCTATCTCATTCCAGGATTTCCCATCTTGGTAATCAGAGGTATTCAAACCCCAAGTTAAAACTGGGATAGGGTATGGAAGGATGGATGAGATAGATGAAGGGTGGAATGGGGGAGGGGGAGGGGGGAGGGGGGCAGAAAGGTTCACATCCCTTGCAAAAAAAAAAATCTGGCATAAAGGTTATACCCCTTGCAAAAAAAAAAATCTGGAGGTTTTCCACACGCAGAATGACAAACATCAATCAGAATTTCACCCCAGAAAAACAAGAGAGAAGGCTTTTGCTGCTTGGATGACTGATGAACAAAGATATATATGTAATAAGTGCACTCTCCACAGGATAATGTGCAATCTAGTTAACACTTTATCATTAATACCAGCCCTGGATTCAGTTCTTTTTGATTTAGTCATCATTTAACATGATCCCTTGTAAAGTCAGAACATTTTCATTAACTTTATTAAATTCTGTTTAGATACGTAAAATATAACCTTTTGCTTGATTTTACAAACATGATTTTAAATTTGATAGAATATTATTTACTCCTGTTTTTATGCAGAATGATTTGGTACTGACAGACAATATTCATGCTTGTATTTTAACTTTCATCAAATATTCATCCAAACAGACCACAACATTGCACTTTCGACTCTCTGTCACTCTCTGTCACTTTCACTTCAGGAGCAGAACCTGGACAGACAACGATGCAATACAACTTTTAAACATATTGGGAAGAAGGGGGGGGGGGGGGGGGGGTGATGTGGGAATGGGAAGGAAGTTATTAAGTACTGCTGTCTGCAGGCCTCTCTAACAACTGAGTTTTATTTACCTCAGTTACTGCATTTTCTCTTGCTCATGAACTGACCAATGGATGATCATCATTGGTATACTCTAGTGTATTACATTGCAGTCTAACACATTTTGAATTCAAATGTCATTAAAAACATGACAACTAGCATACACATCAACACAAGCTGCTCTCCAGAACTTCTTTCCCCCCATCTACCTATCCAGTCATATTACTTATTATTAGTAACTGATGATCCAAAATTCACGAAGGACAAAGAAATCAAATGATGGGTAATGCAAGCATGAAGCAGACGAACACAAAATGGAAGCAAAACCTGAAAGAAATTAAAATTTGTCAAGTTCTTGCTGAGCACCCCCCGACTTTCTAAAGAAATCAAACGGTTCAACAATTCGTACTGAACATAATGCTCAAGACTTGAGGACAAACCTGACAACTACGGTCACTATACAAGCAATGATTGAAGCATCCCAATGAACACGAAGCAGACAACGACGGAACGAAACAGACTCTACTCGAACACTTGGTGACTTTCAGAAAATGAGAAACATGCTGTACACAAGTAACGAATGGACAGCCAACCAACGAGGCAGTAAACCCTTAGTGGTAATTTGACCTGCTCTAACTTACCCGAATGTTCCGTGAAAATATTTCCTTGCGAGACCCGAGGTTCTTTTGTTTTTCCCTTTCCTTTTACTAGAACTCGGCTTCTCCTTATCCTTGGCCAACTGATTCCCCATGTCTCACCTCCTCCGAATAAACAAACACAGCTACCTATCTGACGCGTCGACAACACCTAATATCATCCTACAACATCTCTAACGCAACCGTTTCACATCTGCCTGCGAAAGAATCGTTCCCAAAGACGCAGTGCTGAGGTTTGATGAATAAAATTATGCGTGACTATCCTACTTCCTTCATCTG
>JADBJO010000530.1:87500-90000 GCA_016801955.1 Conus betulinus | reverse complement strand
TGTGTGTGTGTGTGAGTGTGTGTGGTGTGTGTGCGCACGTGCAAGCTTTGTGTGGTGTGTGTGTGTGTGTGTGTGTGTGTGTGTGTGTGTGTTGTGTGTGTGTGTGTGGTGTGTGTGTGTGTGTGTGTGTGGTGTGTGTGTGTGTGTGTGTGTGTGTGTGTGAGAAGAGAGAGAGCGAGAGAGAGGAGAGAGAGAGAGAGAGAGAGGAGAGAGAGGAGAGGAGAGAGAGAGAGGAGAGAGAGTAGAGAATTCTTTATTTACGAGAACAATAGTTAGGCTCTTGATCTGATGTGTTTGGTTTGACATCCATCCTCGCAAAGCACCGAGTAGAGACTACAATACGATACGAACACGAAATCAAATAATAAAAAAAAAAGAGAGAAAAAATTGGTCATGGAATGATAATAGAACAATCAAAGAAAAAAAAAAAAAAGAGGGGGAAGAGGAGTAGGGGTAGGGTAGCGCATTGAAAGATACCATGATGGACAACAGTGAGCATATCTAGAACGAGTAGAGCCGAAGAGAATGAGAGGAGCGAGAGAGAGAGCAGAGAGAGAGAGCGAGAGGTTGGCGGCCCGGAGACAGACTGAGAGGACCGTAAGAGAGAGCTACACAGACAGATTTGGAGAGAGAGAGAGAGAGTGAGATCGAGAGGAGTTTGTGGGTCGAGAGAGCCCCGTCCTCCCGAGGAGAGGAGGGGCGTAGAGAGGTAGAGGAGAGAGAGAGAGAGGCGAGAGGAGATTCTTAGAATTCTTTTATACGAGGACAAACTAGTTAGGCTCTGATGTGTTGGTTTTTGACAATTAGCAGTCCTCGCACGAGTGTAGAGACTACAATACGATGCGATACGACAAACGAATCAAATTAATAAAAAACAAAAAGAGAAAAAGAAGAATTGGTCATGGAATGATAATAGAACATCAAAGAAAAACAAAAGAAGGGGAAGAGGAGTGGGGTAGGGAGCGCATTGAAAGAAAGATACCATGATGGACAACAGTGAGCATATATAAATCAAGCCATGAAATGAAGGTGACAAAGTATACACAGTATTTGGGAGAGAGAGAGAGAGAGAGATGAGAGGCGGGCAGAGAGAGGGACGGCAGACAGACTGACAGACAGACAGCTGAGACGAGAGAGAGAGAAGAGAGGAGAGAGAGGAGAGAGACGAGGATGAGAGAGAGAGAGAGAGATGCGTGAGAGAGAGAGAGGAGAGAGAGAGAGAGAGAGAGAGAGAGAGAGAGCTCAGGCTCTCTCGACCTTGAATGTAAGTTTATTGCAACACGTCTCCGCGTGCGTGCTTGAGATCCTCCGAAAACACACAACACACACAACACAACACACACACACACACACACACACACACACACACAACCACACACACGAACACACACACACAACACACACACACACACACGCAAGTACGCACGCACGCAACGCACGCACGCACGCACGCACGCACGCACGCACGCACGCCACGCACACACACACGCACGCACGCACGCACGAACACACACAACACACACAAAACACACACAAACACACAACACACACAGCACACACACACACACACACACACACACACACCACGCACGCACGCGACGCACGCACGCACACACAAACACACACACCACACACACGCACACGCACATGCACAACACACACACACACCACCTACAACACAACGCATCCAAACACACACACACGCACACAAACACACATGCACACGCACAACACACACCACACACACACACACACAAACACACCCACACCCACACCACACACACACACACAAACACACACACAGAGTCGGCCGTCTAAGGAAGCTATTCGCGCATGTGTACTATGTAGCCTTCACCTGAATTCTTCAGCCAAAGAGAGTTTGATGATGTGCGCAGTGCTGGCTTTATACATTAATAACAGGGCGGGAAAAAGAAAAGAAAAGAAAAAAAAGAAAAGAAAAACAAAAACAAACAAACAAACAAAAAAAGAGAAAGGGTTGACACAGTTAAACAAACAAACACAGACAGACAGAAAGACACGCGCACACAAAAATAGGAAAATGATATGTTGATTCAGCGTGTGTGTGTGTGTGTGTGTGTGTGGTGTGTGTGTGTGTGTGTGTGTGTGTGTGTGTGTGTGTGTGTGTGTGTGTGTGTGTGCATGTGTGAGTGCGTGCGTTTCTGTGCGCGGGGTTCGTGTATTTTGTGTGTGTGTGTGTGTGTGTGTGTGTGTGTGTGTGTGTGTGTGTGTGTGTGTGTGTGTGTGTGTGTGTGTGTCTGTGTCTGTGTGTGTGTGTGTGTGTGAGAGAGAGAGAGAGAGAGAGAGAGAGAGAGAGAGAGAGACAGAGACAGACAGACAGACAGACAGACAGACAGACAGACAGACAGACAGACAAACAGACATCATCATCTGTGGGCGAAGACTCAAGACTCAAGATAATTTATTCATGATTAGACCATTGCCCCTCATGCCGGGGTGCTAGCAAATAATGAACTTCACT
>JADBJO010000530.1:52500-82500 GCA_016801955.1 Conus betulinus | reverse complement strand
TTGTCCTAGTAAGCAGACTGGTGCCTATCTTCTTGATAATTAATAGTGGTGATACGCGTTTCTATGGCATTCTGTCTCCTTTCAACTCGCGGTGCTTTTCTAAACGGCACACAGACATCACTCTATCAGCAACGACGAGGACGCACTTGAAACGCACGCACTTGGACGTTAACAAAAAAACACACACAGCTTAACAGGAGGGAAGTTAGGGGTGGAGTGGTGGGGAGAACTGCCGAGAGAGGGGAGAAGAGGACGGGTGGGTGGTGGGGTGGTGTGGTCGTGGGGTGGAAGATACATTAAACACAAACACGGTGCAGCGGTCAGAACTGAACACACGTCCACAACGAAATCAAATGCGTTGCTGATATTTATTTAACAGCTCTATTTTTAGAGCTGCATGGCAGATAGGAAGGGATTCTGTTCTGACAAAAGGACACTATGAGGAGGAGAACAAACAAACAAAACAAACAAACAAACAACAAAAAAGGAAAGTAAGAAAAGGAAAAACTTAAGTCAAATGTTTAAAGAGCAGGCATTTGGAACAGAGTCAGGCTGTCAGAGGAAGAGCGAAAGAGTTCTTGTCATCGAACATTAGTGAACCAGATCAGGCAGGGAAGCAGGCCCACCAAAGAGAAGCATGTAATTCTTTCCCAAGCCTCTCCGGAAAATCGTGTTGTTTGGGGTAGATTAATTTGAAACGCTAGTATCATATTCAAATAAGTGGCAAAAAAAAGTTTTATGGGAAACATAGTTGAGGAATCGTCGATAGAATTTGTGTACAGGACTGTACCCAGAATGCCTCCCTGTGGTATTCCACTGTACACGACCGGGTGACATAAGGTTCTCTTCTTGCTCTTACTCTCTATGTTTAATCTGATAGGAAATAAGCGAACCATCAGTTACCGTGCGCTTTGACCAGCTATGTAGTATATGTACAATAAATTTCAGCTGACAGCGGGTGACGCTCATCACCATGGTGAGATGCTACGTAAAGGTCTCGGATTGAGCTTTAAAAACATTTAACTACATCACGGGACTTGGAACAAACTAAATCTCTGGGAGGAAAAAAAAAAACAAATGATTAAAAAAAATATTTACTGAGGGTCATTCATGATATTTTTCATTTGCAAACAAGCTACCATTATCTGTCTCTGCGAACCACCATTACTTTTTAAATAATGGACTGTTACTATAGACGTTAGCTTCATTTTGCACACACTTCCAGCTGGTATCTGGGATTTCATTTAGCCTCTCTGTCTGTCTGTCTGTCTCCCTCCCTCTCTCTCTCTCTCTCTCTCTCTCTCTCACTCTCTGTCTCTTTATCTGTCTCTGTCTCTCTCTCTGTCTCTCTCTCTGTCTCTGTTTCTGTCTGTCTGTCTGTCTGTCTGTCTGTCTGTCTCTCTCTCTCTCTCTCTCTCTCTCTCTCTCTCTCTCTCTCTCTCTCTCTCTCTGTCTCTCTCTCTCTCTCTCTCTCTCTCTCTCTCTCTCTCTCTCTCTCTCTCTCTCTCTCTCTCTCTCTCTCTCTTCAGGGAAAAACGATTTACACATTTCACAGCAGACGATTGCTATTAGGGACAAAATACATATACCAGGGCACACCCTCTGTTTTGCTGCCTATTAAACTGAAACGCCGTTTCCTTTCCACTGACGTTTTTAAAAACCAGATAATGATAAATGAGAGAGATATGGTTACTATCAGTTTTATTAATAATTGTTATTACATCATGATGAATGACTGTTGTGGTCGCTTGTTTTATTGGTGCATTGTCACTAATTGATTGATGTCTTAATACTTTTGATTTCTTGGAGCACACTGTAACTGCAATGTGATAAATGTGTGTCCGGATTACTGTTGAGCATAGTGATGTATTGCTCTTTATTCAAATTTATAGTAATGCTTAGCATGTGATATTTTGGATAGAAAAATGGAATTATAATCTCTCTCTCTCTCTCTCTCTCTCTCTCTCTCTCTCTCTCTCTCTCTCTCTCTCTCTCTCTCTCTCTTCGTTATTTACGGCTGCGCTTCGATGGATTGTCACTTAATTAATAATTATAGTTTTGGATAGGGTATGAATGGTCAAGAAGAAAACAAAAAAGATGGAGGGAGAAGGTAGATTATAATCTCTCTCTCTCTCTCTCTCTCTCTCTCTCTCTCTCTCTCTCTCTCTCTCTCTCTCACCACACACTACACACTATACACACACATACACATACATACACGCACGCGCGCGTGCGCGCACGCGCGCGCACATGCACACACACATGCACACGCACACGCACACACACACACATCATGAAAAATAAGTGTTAATGATTATTGATGCTAGGAATTCATTGCTGCTTACTGATAACTGATTGTAGTACCGTTCGTTCTCGTTTTGCCTTGTAACCACATCATGTAAATGTAAAAGTAAAAATGTTGATATTATTGAGACATTGTAGTTGTCTAATTATCATCCTTAGCAGTTTGTTGTATGTCAATTTTTTTTTTTTTTTACAAAAGGAATGTAACTCTCCCTCTCTCTCTCTCTCTCTCTCTCTCTCTCTCTCTCTCTCTCTCTCTCTCTCTCTCTCTCTCTCTCTCTCTCCTTCGATAGGAGGATCGCTTATTCCATATCTGTGTGCGCTGATTCTTTCTTCTTCGTAATCAATTTCCTTATTCCTGTTTGTTGTTTCAATCGTTTCTTTTTTCCCCCTTTAAAGTCATCTACGCCTTAAATGTTAATGGATGAACTTTTTAATGTTACGAAGATATGTGTGTTTGTTAAAAGTTTTGTAAGTCTTAGTCGCTAGTCATACTTAGTCCCTTAACGGGAGAAGGGCCGGATGAAAAAAAGCATGTGTTTGCTAATCTGTTACCCTTGGAAACACAGATCATCATCATCATCATCATCATCATCATCATCATCATCATCTCTCTCTCTCTCTCTCTCTCTCTCTCTCTCTCTCTCTCTCTCTCTCTCTCTCTCTCTCTCTCTCTCTCTCTCTGTTATCTGCTTAACCGTCTTTTTACAATCTTTTTGTCATTCAGTTTTTGTTATATAGTCATACTTCTTTTTACAGTCCCCTTTGCTTTACCATTGCATCTACGTTAGTTTCAAACATCCAGTGCTATGATTTTTTTTTTTTTTTTTGTCTTTGAAATGTTTCAGTATATCACTCAATGAAGACTGGGTTTCTTTTCTTTTCTTTTTTCTTTTTTTTCTGTCTTTTTTTTTTTTTTTTTTTTTTTTAGAACATTCCAGTGAAGATGATTTTTCAACATCATATTTCATATTCAGTTTGAAATGGACTTGTGTAGATCGTTTGGTAAACCAGTCTTATAAAACTTCATATTAACGTACAGTTTGGAACCAGCGTGTCGTGGTCACTTTTCCTCAGATGACAAACATTCACTATACCCGTAGGCATGCTCAAGGAGATTGATAGGTGATCTAACCTTCTTATGCTTGTCATCCTTTATCAGTATTCTGTTCATCTGACCAAGGTAGTTACGTCACTGTCTTTATCTTTTTCTCGTAGTTACATATTATGACATCATTGTTTTTAAGAAGCCATTTCCAGGCACTTACCAAGGTCTTCTAAAATTGTGCCCAGCTGCTCTTCTAGCACACATTTAGATAATTAATCGGCCACCAGTTGTACAGATTTTCAGAGTATTTCACATAGTCATTTATTCATTTGTTTCATTAAAAAAAAATCATTTAAAAAAAATCATTTTAAAGTTACGGTTTAAAAGCATATTTTCATCAGACAAACTCTAGGAATTACCGAAACTTTCAATCGCAAATCACGATGTTATGACAAAAAGTGAGTTTTTCGGCAAATATTTCAAGTCGTGCAAATAAAGAAACAGGATGCAACACATGCGCGTTTTAGACTGTTGCATTGTCGCTGTGTTTTCATTGCACACTGATTGAATCCATGCGAGAGACGTTTTTAGTTGTTGTTGTTGTTGTTGTTTAAGAAAATTACATATGTGCGTTAATTGCTCTTATTGTTATCATTACACATTGTTCATTGTGAACAGCATTTTTCATTTTTCTGTTTTTCCGCTTAAAAAAGAAAAGAAAAAAAAAAAAGCTCGAAGGCACGATTGTTTAGGACCCTCCATATTTATGGTGTTTGGCCTGGAGTCGCTGACAGTTACCTCCCAGTAATCATCATGGATGCGTGGGATACATCTGAGGTCCAAAATGGACAGTAATATTTAATTGTGCTTTGTATTTTTTTTCCCATGAGCAATATTACTATCAAAAGTGAGAATCATGCGTATCTTTCAGAAAATTCCGTTTCTTTCAGTCAAAAGTTAGCCAATTGAAGCACAAAATTGAGCGTATTCTTCCATAAAGACAGGATGAAAGATGATCTGCTTTGGAGACGTGTCGAGATAAGCGGCTTGTCGTCTGCTAAATAATTATTACCCCAGTTACAGTTGTAGACTGTGCTATGAAATGTGCCAGTCACATGAGATGACCATAATTCAAGTGAATTTGTGGGGGGAAAATCTTCAAGAAGTGATTGAATTGAGCGTTGATCTAAGGATAAGAGAATAGACCATCGATAAAATCAGCAATTAGCATTGTTTGTTTTTGTCGTTGATAACGTTAGGAGAAGCAGAAGAAAAAAAATGACTTGTCAAAGGTGCGAATGTCGCTGTGGAGCCAAGCTGTGCATTCGTATGGCACACACGGCATTGTGTGTTGGCGTGCCCGTTTCCCTTCTGTTCAAAAACACAGGTAAAGTAGATGTTTGGGATCTATGATTTTAAAAAAAGAAGAGGAAGAAATCAAGCCACTCGCAGTTTCACTAAGTAATGTTACAATTTGTGTGTCAACACATCATGTATATCTGTGGTGGAAGCAATTAATGTGGGTAAATGGATGGAAGGAATGGTGTGTGTGTGTGTGTGTGTGTGTGTGTGTGTGTGTGTATGAAGTTAAATGACTAGTCTTTAAATCACTGTTAATGTTAGTATACAAAGTTTATGCCATAGATTAAAAGTTACAACTTATCTATGTATATGCTTATTAGTTGTGACCTTATCACAATATGATCTGGCTGTGCAGGGTGTATGTGCAGAACTAGAAGACCATCTGACATTTTAATGTGTGTTGTTAAGCAAAGGCAAGAAGAGGGGATAATTTACAACTGGGAAAAAAATTTCCATGAATGATTGCATATTGTTTTATCCAAATCAAGATTTCCAATCAAATAATATTTGATGGAGGTTTCATATCCGAAGAACAAAAATCTTGGGAGATTTTCAGACGTCTGGCTGATTTTTTTTTTTTTTTATCGTTTGTTTTTAATATTTGTGATGAAGTGTGACAAGAAAAAAGTAAAATGTGATAAAAACTAACAATTTGAATGTGGGGGGGACATGAAAGATAAGAGAGCCCCCCTCCCTCCCCTCTCCACCCCCTTTTGCTTCCCATAGAACATCAATGAGTATGTGTAGTGAAAATTCAGCATTAAGAATTCACAGTGGACTACAGTGAATTACACACTGGGTTAAGAGCTCATTTTAAGATAATTTGTCAACTGGTAATTGTTAGAGCTGTAAAGTTTATATCATTCGCTTTTTTTTTTTAATCTTCAGTTTCCTGCTTCAGACATGAGTGTGCATTTTTTATGACAACATTGACTGTCGGTCAGACACAGTGTGATTGGATGTGTGTGTTTGGTTTCAGTCTTAGCAGCAGCCCTATTCCATGGTCAGCACTTGATAGTGGCCATCCTGTATGTCCTGCTGTTGTCGTTCTCTCTCACCATGTATTTCCTGGCCTGCTGTACTGACCCGGGCTATCTGCGTATACGCAAGCACTGGAAAGCGGTTAGTTTACAGAAAACTTGTTCTGACTTGATGTCTTCATAAGTTCATGTCCTCGGGAAACATGTCCAAATGTTCCAGTGCATCAGGTTTGTATTGTGGAGCCCTGTTGAAGAAGAAGCTGGGGGCTCATTCAGTAGAGTTGTTTCCTTGTCTCCTGGAATTTGAACCTAATAACTTCCTGTTTTGGGTCTCTGTTGTTGGCTCAGCCTCTTTACTTTTGTCTTTGTTTATTTGTCCATTTAAGAAAAATCTTTGTGCCCCTTTTTCTTATGGTTTTTTTTTTTTTTTTTGGTACTTTTTGACATGCCTGCTGTTTTATTGTAATCTGGTTACTTGATTGTGAAAATGTGCACAGTATTCAGAGTAGACACTGGCTATTCATTCTACTGTCTACTGTGTTCATTTGGCCCATATGGCTTTTATATCTCTATCTGTCTGTCTGTCTGTCTGTCTAATAATTTTTGTGTGTTTTCAGTTATTTGTAGTACTTTTTTTTTTTTTTAGAAACTGAGAATGTTAAATTAAGTGAAATGGCAGTGCTGTCAGCCTTCTATGATGCCATGTCAAGTGTAGGACTGAAAGTGAGATAACTTGAAAACGTTTTGGTGGATCTTCAGCTCGGAAGCTTACATTTTATGGGTAGTTTGTAGCTCAGGTAAACTTCTACAAGGTTATATTCATTTATTGTTTTTTTTAAATGTCATAGATTGTTCAGGTGCAAAACCGACAAAATGCCGTTGAAACTGAAATGTTAAGGTGGTTTGTGCACATGTAGTGTATACAGGGTTTGTGTCCCTCTCATATGTTCTGTTTTCATTCGATTCATTGTGATTACAAAATTTTACAGTTATATCAGGGACTGGTGTTGCCATACATAATTGGTCCTGTTGGTCTGCAATGCATGAGCATCTGAAAATAGCCAACAATTGGCTCTCAGATGGAGGTCAAGTGATCGATAATTACTTGAATGGTTAAATCATCCTTGTTTGGATAAAAATTTTGAGCATGCTGTTGAATTATGAAGAGCCTTTTATATAGAGAAAAAAAAGCAAAAACACACACACTGACATAGCAACATAAATTAATTGTCATGCATATATGCATGCTCACTCGTGCATAAACATATGTAGCATGTAAAATGTACGCACACGTATTGACATGCAGGCTTGCCTATGTGAGAAAGAAGAAAGTAGTAATATGCATCCATGAGTCAGTCAGATATTTTGAGAGAAGGTTGCTAATGTTTGTGTGAGTCATGTTTTAAAAGCCAGGGCTTATTGGCCAAAATACATTATTGTAATTAAAAAAAAATAATTGCATGTTAATCTGTGTCACTGTGGTTCATATTTTGAGTAAATACATAATAAATACTCTGAATGTATGAATGGCATAATATCATTTTCAGTGGTAGGCTGAAGTATTCTCTTTTTGTTTTAATCTTTTTTCCCCCATGATTTAGTTCATACACATGCACACGCACACGCACGCACACACACACACACACACACACACACACACACACACACACACACACACACACACACACACACACACACACACACACACACACACACACACACACACACATACACACATGCATGCACACACACACATGCAGGCATGTATGCTCAGTCTCTTAGTGTCTATGCTCTCTTTCTAGCATACATACCTACCTACCCTCTGAGCTGGTCTCTTTTAAACCTGTTGCTTGGCTGGGTCCACATCTGCACATGTGCCACTCACTCGCACCTGTTGCTGCACACACACACACACACACACCACACACACACACACACACACACACACACACAGACACACACACACACACACACGGTCATGTGCAGACATTCTGATTCTCTGTCGCATGCAAACAGAGAATTTGAATCAATTACATCCAGACCATTTGACTTGTTAGTGAGCTGTTTATAACATCGTCATTTGTAGGAGGTTGTCCGTTTCAAAGGCAGATTGAAGAAAATTCTGGAATAACAACACAATGAACTGGACTGGTGTCAGCATCTCAGTGCTACTGTGCATGGCTAAGATCAAAGAGCCAGCTTTCACGGCGCTCCTGTAACCATTATTTAGCAGTGTCTGCCCATGTGGTGTTTTGTGTGTGTGTATGTGTGTGTGTGTGTGTGTGTGTGTGTGTGTATGCAGGTGCATGTGTGTGTGCATGTGTGTGTGTATGTGTGCGTGTGAGTGTGTATGTGTGTGTGTGTGTGTGTGTGTGTGTGTGTGTGTGTGTGTGTTAGGACCATTATTTCAGTATTTTCTGTGCACTCATTTGAGTAAATCAGGGGTGATAACTTAAGGTGAATACCTGATGCCCTGCGCCCGGCAGTTTGCTCCACTGTAAGATTAGTTTGGCTTTCATGATATATATTGTGTTCATGGTGAAGAAATCTATGGTTTTGTCATTTGTTTCTTTTAGTGGATGGAACTGTCCAGGTTGATGACAATCCTGAAAAGGTTATGATCTGTTACCTACAACAAAAAAAAACGATGTACGTTCAAGGGACAGTAGTTATAATGGTGAAGCGTGTTGTTTCAGAGAGTGAAAAAGAGCAAGAACAACAACGCAGAGGACTCCTGTGGGTCGGAGGATTCGGACGAAGGCTCCACCATGCTGAAATTTAACACGGAGGATGGAGATTTCAAGTACCGTGTGTGTGATTATTGTGAAATACAGGTCAGTCAGATCACTTTCTTTCTCTCTCTCAGGCAGCTCCAGATCTGAAATTCTCTGTCTGTCTTGTCTGTCTGGTCTGTCTGTCTCTCTGTCTGTCTGTCTCTTTCTCACTCTGTCTGTCTCTCTTTCTCTCTCTCTGTCTCCCCTCCCTCTGTCTCTGTCTGTCTGTCTGTCTTTGTCTCTCTATCCATGTCTGTCTGTCTCTCTCTCTGTCTCTAGCAATCCAGGAACTTCTTCATTTTCACTGTGAACTACAGATTTTAGGAACAAGCTATGCATAATTCTCTTTTTCTGTGTGTTATGAAGGTTTGTTTTTTTTCATCTTTACTTGTGAATAGTCTCTGTCTGTCTATATGTATGTGTGTGTATGTTTGTTTTGAAAAGTGGTGGAAGGGGGGTTAGGGGAGTGGGATGCTTGGTTAGGGAGGGGTGATGTGTGTTGAAGAATACAGTGCTACAGAATATTGTATGAGAGATTGTATATGAGTGCAAGTGTGAATAGGCATGTGTGTTTAATGTGGATGTGCACATAATGTGCATGTACGGATAATGTGTGTGTGTGTGTGCATGTGCTTATGCATATGAAATTTCTAAAAGTGAGCGCATGGAACTTTCATGTTACAGAATGCTGTATAATGAACAGAGTAGGCGACCAGACAAACTCTCAAAGGTGGAAAATTCAGCTGCAAAGCTGTACTCAAAGCAAAAAAAAAAAAAAAATGTCATATCCCAGTTACTAACCCTGTATTGGTTACCCGTTGAAGTGTGCTGTCCCTCCATTGCCAAAATTTTCTGTGAGTCTTCTCCAACTTACATCTCCAATCTACTGTCTGCCTACTCACCATCTCAGACTCTGGTAATGCAAGTAGATAAGGGTAATGATGCCAGAGTGTGAATGAGTCTGTAACTGTACATGTACATGCCTGTGCAGTATCATGTTTATAGATACAAATGTGTGTCGAGGAATCTGTAAATGTAAAATGGTTTTGGAGTTGTACAGCCTTTTATTACAAACACAGGCTACTTTATGTATATATGTATTTGGCATGTTTGCGTGTGTGTGTGTGTGTGTGTGTGTGTGTGTGTGTGTGTGTGTGTGTGTGTGATCTCTCATATGTTGCGTGTGTATATGTATGTGTGTGTGTGTTGTGTGTGTGTGTGTGTGTGTGTGTGTGTGTGTGTGTGTGTGTGTGTGATCTCTA
The DNA here is from genome assembly GCA_016801955.1 of Conus betulinus. Lineage (NCBI taxonomy): Eukaryota > Metazoa > Mollusca > Gastropoda > Neogastropoda > Conidae > Conus > Conus betulinus. The sequence goes on along the minus strand of JADBJO010000530.1, from coordinate 72,770 downwards.
TATGTTGCGTGTGTGTATGTGTGTGTGTGTGTGTGTGTGTGTGTGTGTGTGTGTGTGTGTGTGTAATCTCTATATGTTGTGTGCGTGTGGGTGTGACCTTTATATGTTTGTGTGTGTGTGTGTGTGTGTGTGCTTTATGCAAAGTTCTTGTATGGCCCATGGTAACAGCGTGTGTCTGTCCAGTCATGGCATTCACTGAGTAATCCCATGAGCACAATACTTCGCAGTGGCATGATCACAATTGATGTGCAGTCTGTGAATGTTTTGAGATTTACTTCCTCCCTTGTGTACTTGTGCGTTTGTGCATTTTCATCTCGAGTGGGTTGTAAATTAGCACATGATGAGAGATGCTGTAAATTGATGGAGCAGTTTGATACAAATATGTTAAATGTTTTTTCATGTTGTATGCTGAAGTGGTAGGTCAGAATGGTCATCCGCTCTTTCTTCCTTCCTGCTGCCTGCCATTGGCTAGCAGCTAACCACCACTTACTCTCCCTGCCTTGTCCTCTCTCCACCATCATCCCCCTTCCCTTATGTGCCCCTACATCCTCTGTCCTTTCCTTACACCCTCCCCCCTTCCCTTCCCAGACATGAACATATGCATGTGCATACACAAGCACACATACACATGCACACACACACACACATGCACACAAGTGCACTTGATGCATACAGATGCACATACACACATGCACACACACACACACACACACACACACACACACACACACACACACACACACACACTCACACACACACACACACACACACACACACACACACACACAGACACATGCCCACTAGTGCACTTGCATGCACACAGATGCACACACACAGGCACTCAGTATTCCCCCAGTCTCTCTTGCTCCTTTCTCATGCGCTCCACTCACCATGTCCTCTCCTTTTTTGTCTTTCTTCCCTTTCACTCTCATTTCCTATGACTGAAGCACACTCTCAAAACTGACAAAAACAGTACAATAGTATATGAAAGTAAATAAGTATTACTGAAATGTATATACATTTGAATGAATTTAGTGAAAAGATAAGGCTGGAGTGATTAGGGCGTGTTGTACTGAAATAGGTTTTTAATGCTTTCTGAAATGCAGCCTTTGGCTTGAGGCAGCCAACAGTTTCTGGTTGTGAATTCCATTGTCATGGGGCAGTGCATGAAAAGGCATCTCCTCCAGATGTCTTTGAACCTGTCTTTGGAGTGAGGTGATCTGAAAAGAGTACCACTCGTGACCCTGATGTCCACAGCAACCGATGCGTACGAAGCACTGCGAGGACTGCGGGCGATGCGTGCGCAAGTACGACCACCACTGTCCCTGGCTGGAGGCCTGTGTTGGGGAGCGGAACCACAAGTTCTTCTGGCTGTTCCTGCTGTCCACAGCCGTCCTCATCCCTTGCACCTTCTTCATTGCCTGGTGAGTTATGTGCAGGTCTGTACAATCAGTCAGTCATTCCCCTGACCTCTGGGGTCATTCATTCGGGGGACGTGATGAGGCAGTATACAATACATGGTGTAATTCAGGGTATCAGGACTACCAACTAACGTGGACTGTTCAAATTTACTTCTGAAGTTGATGGAGCTATGAATTGTCAAAATTATCGCAGGAATAGATTTCTTCAGAGTTATTTCCACTGCAATACACGCAAACTTTGCACAAAGCAGTCTGCAGTTAAAGGTTTTGAACATTTGGGTTGCTGACCTGGAAGCAAGAGTTAAGCTTACAATTGATGATAGTAATTGCTTGGTTGTCATGCCTGTGCTGGCTTTGAAAGAGCACCACCACATCCATCAAACAACAATATCTGTGAACATGACATACAGATGGACATAGAATTCAGAACTGCGGTCATCACTAGAGCTGGAACTGAAGAGTCAAAAGAATTTTAGACTCTTTGTTCTGATGATGATGACGCTGTGGAATTCCCGTTCTGGTTTGAGACTGCTTGACGGCACTATAATCTGTGCTTCTTTATGTACTCCCAGTTCTTATAGAACAGGGAGTACTTTACAATGGGAATAAAGAAATGCTGTCTGTGTGTGTGTGTGTCTGTCTGTCTGTCTGTCCATGGTCAAAATGTGTTCCACCACTCACTCTAGACAAATAGTCTTGGCCGATCTTTCTGAAAAATTGTAGGTATGTTCATTATGGGTCACGGATGATGCCCGATGTTTTATTTTACCAGAATAGCTGTTACTAATGGCTGTAACAGTGCCAAATGGGTTTTCTTCTCTATGGAATATCTCTTTATGAGGCATGTTTGATTGTGACATCAAATACATTATGATGCATGTTTGATTGTGACATCAAATACATTATGACGCATGTTGTGACGTTTTTGAGGAAGATAAACTGGGAGTGCGTTTATGTGCTTTGCATCTTGTTAAAATGTACTCTGCCATCAGTCAGGTCTGAGGGATAACAGACACCTGCAGTGTTGGTCAGGAAATATGAAGGACGTTGTCGGAGACGTGTCAAGTGAATGACATGACTGCATGGGGCCAGTTTCCCTATTTCAGCCTATAGTCCCAACTTCGCTGAGCTTGAACAGAAAATTTCAGTCTCTTGAAATGTACATTGAAAGTACTTGACTACATGTCCATTTGTAAAGTAGATATCTTTTATGTACATTGAAAGTACTTGACTACATGTCCATTTGTAAAAGATATTGAAAGTACTTGACTACATGCCCATTTGTAAAGTAGATATCTTTTATGTACATTGAAAGTACTTGACTACATATCCATTTGTAAAGTAGATATCTTTTATGTACATTGAAAGTACTTGACTACATGTCCATTTGTAAAGTAGATATCTTTTATGTACATCGAAAGTACTTGACTACATGTCCATTTGTAAAGTAGATATCTTTTATTCACTCACAGAAATGATTGCGATCGATTGATCTTTGGTGAGATGTTTGCATATACAGCCATGTTTAAGCCCTCCAAGCTGTCATGTTCTGTATTCATCTAAACACAACACCAATGTGGATATGTTGTTGCCAACAATGTGTGGACATGGGGGGGGCTTTTTTTTTTTTTTCTTTTTTTTTTTGATGGGTTTGTATGTTGTGTCATCAATCTGACCGAACTTTGTTGTTCTGTTTTTTTGTGGAAGTTTGAATGGGAGTTAATCAGATGAAAATTAATGCATGTGCTCACACATGGAAATCTATGTAAAGTTTTATCCCAAGGACTTGTAGTAGGCACAGATGTAGCCTCCAGAGAGAAAATCTCCTTAGCCTTGCAATCAGTGAGTGCTTCCCCTTCGCCTGTCACATTGCAGTAGTGGGTAAGGTTCATTAATGAGTCAAATGATGAGAACCCTTTTCTAGATCTAACTTTTCAGAAACAAAATGCTTCAAGCACCCACACATACAGCTACCGTGGTGGTTGGATGCAACGAATCTACAAGTGTATCAAGTGTCTCAAGATGCGCCTGTGTCTGAAACCTATCCACAGTGTTCAGAGCATGGTGTTGAAAGACTGCTGTAGCTATTTGGGTTATTTTTCCTGGACATATATCTCGTATGGTTACTTCCCTTTCAGTCATTGACAAAATGGCACATGATTTCTCAGATCCGTTTTTGAATTTGATTTCACAGAGTGTGTGAATTAGAAACACAAGGAGTGATGGACACTATGAAACTGCAGGTATGTGAGCTATAGGCTGAAGTTCAATGAACTATACCACATCAGTTAAGGGAAGGAACATGGTGAAGAAATTTTCATGGAGCGTGTGTGTGTGTGTGTGTCTGTGTCTGTGTCTGTGTGTACAGGCAGCCTGGTCCTGGTGGAGAAAGAGAAGATGAAGAGTGATCAGGGGTGGTGTGTGTGTGTGTGTGTGTGTGTGTGTCTGTGTCTGTGTCTGTGTCTGTGTGTGTGTGTGTGTGTGTGTGTGTGTGAGACAATGAGTGAGTGACAAGCTGACCCAGTTAGGGCCTGTGTATGTGCAGGTTGGTGGAGTTCAAACTATGTGGACAGGGTCTGGTATCTTCATGTGATGTTTTTGAAGAACAAGGTTTCCATGTCGACAGTTAAATCTTATTGATAATGTGTATTGAGAGCACCTTGCTTGTACTAAATGATACACATTGCCCATACAACATATCATATTTTTTAAGTAATAAAGCATTTAATCCTACAAATTTCAATTGGGACATGACCCCCCCACCTCCCTCAAGAAATTTACGTCAGATATTGGAGAATCTCCATATAAAGTGTCCCACTCATCCTCACTTACAAGAGAAAAGTCTTTAGCAGCTCTGTTTAATTCAAAGATAAAGGTCACAGGAACATGCTTTCACACCTGATGGTCTCTTCTCTCCCCCCTAGTCTGCCTTCAACACAATGACAGTCCTGACATAGCAGTCAGCTGGGCTGTAAGCAACCTACCTGACCTTACCCCCCCTGCTCTTCTGTCTCCAGGAATGGAATCACCCACCAGCTGCTGTGGGGGGACTGGTTCAAGGCCAACGTGCTGCTGTTCATCGACCTCCTGGTGCTGCTCATCGGCGGCTTCGTCGTCTCTTCGGCCTGCTGGGCTTCCACACCTTCCTCATGGTGCGCGGGATGACCACCTGGGAGGCGGTGTCGCGGGAGCGCATCACCTACCTGAGGTACCTGGACGAGGGCTACAACCCCTTCAACGAGGGCATGTGCAGCAACATGTACCACTTCCTGTGCTCCTGCCGCAGCCGCAAGTGGGAGGGGGTGTACGCTACACAGGCGGAGATGAACGGGTCTCTGGCCTAGTTGGAGGACGGGGGATTGGCGCTGTGCATGGGGGGGAGATCGATTTCTGAAAGGACGGGAAAAAAGAAAGAAATTAAATAGAAGAAAGAAGGACAGCAGACATGATAGAGATGCATACTTGCTGGTGCATGTGTACGTATGTGTGAAATATGCGCACTCTCTCGTTCACTCCCCCATATGTTCAAAACTCTTTTCAGTTTGATTGGACTCGAAGAAAATTTGAGAGACTGGCAGAAAAACGGGATGGAGAGACTGGAAGAAAAAAGGGGGACTGTAATACAGTAACATTGTGAATTGATATGTAAACATACCGACATCCATGCAGACAGATGTATGTAAAGACGTGCATGTACACACACACACACACAAACATGCACACACACACACACACACACACACACACACACACACACACACACACACACACACACATGCACACACTCTCTCTCTCTCTCTCTCTTGCTGGCATTGTGACATAGTTAGACACAGAATATGGATATTGGGTGCATACGTGCTGACAAATGTGCTGTTGTGTCTGTACATTTGCACATTCTCAGAGTGTGCAAACACACATTTACATAAGTATATATATGCCTCACAGGAGTGCAAAACATGCACGAATAGACACTTGAACATACTCACACACGCACACACTTGTATATTTTCAATCGGTCAACAGAAACAAAATTATAAACAAGATTTATGGAAATTCTAAGATGTTGCAAGTGTTCAATTTGAACAGACACTGAAATGAAAAGAAAAAGAGGAAGAAAAAAAAAAGAAAAATGGTCGTTATAATTCATTCGAAAATCCATATTCTGAAACACTGATTGGGTAGACTGGTTTGTTCTGACAGCACTGTTTGGCTAACCTGAAACTGGGGTAACCCCAAATTTGGATAACCAAAATGAAAGTGCCAGTTTATTCAGTTTTGGGCTACAGGGACTCTGTTGAACATGTATATGGAGCAATGAACCAAACAGAATGCTACGGTGCCGGTCCAAGAGGTCTGCAGCGGTGCCAGTCTGTTCCATGGGCCCCATGGTTGGTCCACACAAACAGCGTGAAGCTAATGGTAGAAAAGCCATAGTGTGCTGAAACACAAAGATATGCCGGAAGTGTTCAGCATGTTTTTAAGTGAAAGTGGTTGTGTATTTTGAGGCGCATGGCTTCTGTGTGAGTGATGGTGATATCTGTTCTGAGAACTTCTGACAGAGTGAAGGTAACAGCGATTTTGATGCCGCTGGTTTGATTAAGAGATGGGGGGTCATGATTTTTTTTTTTTGCCTGGTTCTGGCTGAGCGAAGGGGGTCCTGATTTAGATGCAGCTAGCTGTGACTGAGAGAAGAGTGTCATGATTTTGATGCAGTGGGGCTTGACTGAGTGAAGCTGAGAGCCATGATTTTGATGCAACCAGGTTCTGATTGAGAGAAGAAGGGGTGGGGGGGGGGGGGGGAGTCAAGGGGGGGGGGGGGGTGGTCATGATTTTGATGAAGTTAGGTCTAACTAAGAGAGAGGGCAGTGGGTGGTTGGTCCTGAGTTTGATGCAGCTGGGCTGAAGGGGAAAAAACGATCATGATTTTGATGCAGCATGGAGGAATGAGAGACGATGGTCATGGCTGTGATCAGCTGGATTCTGTGCAAATCTGACTGTGACTATAATCTATAAGAGTCCTGACTGAACGAAAGCCAGTGTGAGTTCCAGCAGAGGGGTGGGGAAGGTGAGTGAGAGAAAAAGCAATTGTGGTGGAGAAGTCTGAATTGAGCGGACACACATGAATGGTGACACTGTTGAGGGATTCTGAATGGAGTTACTTGAATTATTTCAGTGTGGAGGTGTCCCAAATTGAATATAATGGATTGTTTTCAGTGTTGAAGGATTCTGAAATGAATGTTCAAGTTTTATGTGTTCAGTGCAGGAGTTTTTTTCAGTTGCAGTGATATTTGTTTCAACAAAGAATGGTTCTGAATTCAGTGAGAGCACAAATATGGATTTCAGTAAAGGAGATTCAGAATCAAGTGACGGTGATTGTGGTCTCAGTGAGGACAGGATTCTGAATTAAGAAACAAGTTATCATGGTTTGAACGCCAGAGGGGTCAGAATGATTTATTGACACTGAATGTGGTTTCAACAAAGGAAATTTTGAATTGAGTGAACGTGATTATCCTTCCAATATAGAGGATATCCTTCCAATACAGGGAGTTGTAAATTCAGCGAACACAAACATGGTTTTAATGGTGAGCGGGAGCAGTGAATGACAGTGACTGAGGTTTAAATGTTGATGGCTCTAGAATGGAATTAGAATAAACGTGGTTTTAATGCTGAGCGGTCTACAGTTGAATGACAGGGGTAATGGTTTTAATGCTGAGGAGTACAGAATTGAATGACTGTGGTTATGGAGGTTTAGTCCAGAATTGAAAGACAGTGATAATGGTTTAATAATGAAGGATCCTAGATCAAATGACAGTGGACATAGTTTTAATGTGGAGTACAGAATTGAATGACTGTGGTTATGGTTTCAGTGTTGAGGGGCTCAGACTTGAATGAATGTGATAATGGTTTTTAATACTGAAGGATCGTAATCAAATGACAGTCAGTATGGTTTTTAATGCTGAGGAGTACAGCAGAACTGAAAGACTGTGGTTATGGTTTTAAAGTTGAGGGGTCCAGATTTGAAAGACAGTGATAACGGTTGTCAATACTGAAGGATTCTGAATCAAATGACTGTGAATATGGTTTTCATGGTGAGGGGTGCTGAATTTGGTGAATATGACGGTAGTTTTTATGAAACATGAATAATTTCAGTGCAGAGGGTTCTGACATGAGTGAACGTTGCCAAGGTTTTGGTGCTGATGAATTCTGAATGCAGTGACAGTGATTATTGTTCTAATGCTGAAGGGTTTTGGATTGAAAGAATGTGACGATGGTCTCACTGAAGATGGGCTGGGAATGGTTTCAGTGTTGGAAGGTTCTGGATTGAGTGAACATGGTTATGCTTTCAGTGCTGATGAGTTCTGAGTTGAGTGACATTGATGATTGTTTCAGTGTTTAGGGACTGTGAAGTGAGTGAACATGATTGTGGTTTCAGTGCTTGAGGGATTCTGAATTGAGTGCATGTGACTGTGGCTTCTTTGCTGACAGGTTCCTGAGTGAGTGTGATTTTATTGCTAGAGGTTCTGATTTGTTTACGTCCTGTTTCTTACAGAGTTCAGTGTATAAGAACTTCAAACTTCTTTGTTCTTTAAACAACATGTTGTTTAGTCTTAATAGTTTTTCTTCTTTTTTTTTTTTTCCTTCTCCCAAATCTACAGAAAAACAAGAATCAATGAAACAGTGGACAATAATTTCATGAAAATGGCACAGGAACACTTTGAAGAGAATGAATGGAAGTCTCCATCATTGACCTGTCCGCAAAAAAGAGGCAAGGACCATGAAATCTGAATGCCTGGTTGTGACAGCTGAAGCACTCCTGTCCCTTGAAGATTTTTCAGTGCATGCAAAATGTTGAATGCAGACTGGACAAGGAGCTGATCTGTTTTTGAATCACACCTAACAGAGCAGTGGCTGTTTCTTGTGAGCAAGGTTTACGTCTCTGCTTCTAGCAGGATACTCGGAATTTCAGTCAACTTCGACATGTGGTTAAAGTGGGCATTAAATGGAGACAGACTGTACAATGCAACAGCCCACACAGCAAGTTTCATCCACTTGATGGATGAGTCTCAGAGAGTGTTGCTCTCAAGTTTCCTGACCAACACTGCAGGTGTCTGTGTATCTCGGGCCTGGCTGACACCGGGATATATCATGAAAGTAAGAAGTTGAGTGCAGCCCAGATATGAAGTTTCAGACCTGAATAGAAATCCTTAGCATGCTCTTCATCCTCATTCTCATTGGTCAGCATGAAAAGTCTCCTACTCTTCAGCCCTTCATGCCATGTTCCCATGGAGACCTCTGTTTTGATCAGCTCTCCACACTCATGTCTTTGGTTTGTTTGGAGCCACTGGTGTCGGTGAACTCAAGGGGAGTGCTGTTTGGATGGATAAGGCGGCTCCCTTCAGAGGGCAAGCTCATTCACACTAGCTCTGCGACTAAGCAGTTATTGTCTTCAGCAGGGGGCTTAGTGGATGGTGTCCTGTGGATGACAGGATCACAACAGGCACCACTGAACACCACCAAAGTGACTTGGCAGCACTGCAGGGTCTCCTCTGGTGGGTTGCCTCATGACGGCTTGACATTGACTGCTCCCTGTGGGTTGCTGGTGCTGCTACTATGGTGGGACAGACCAGTCTGTGGCTTGTGACGGGGGAAGGGAATGAGTGTCATGGGTGCAGTGCCACTTAAGTAAGATCAGACAACTTGCATCTGGCCAGTTTATGTGCCTCAAAATCAAATGTTAAAAACTGTGATGTAGTTTAGCCAGTCGCATCGCATGGAATATTTCAGAACCAGAGTTATATAAAGAGCAAATAGATGATGTGAGTTTTGGAACTTGTGTGATCATCAGTTAAATTAGTACGATATGGAATAAACTCGTGGAACTTTTAAAGCAACATATAAACATGCCCTGTGAACCAACCAATTAACTGTTGTACAAAGAATACTTAATTTATTCATGATAATCGTGATAGTGGCTACAGTTGTATTCTGCTTCTTTGTTTGTTTTTCTTCATTGTTGTTAATGTGCAAACTAATGACTATTCAAACTGCATGAAAATGCATGGTGACCTTTAGCAAACCATATGTTGCTGTGTTGTTGATTTTTCTTTTTATCTCCATAGCAGTAATCATTAGAATTTTGCATGACTTTGAAATTTCTGCCGCATCTGGTATCAATTTTTGTGCAGTTGTGTGAATTATGTTATGGTGAAGTTTAGAAATAGTTTCCATGTGTAAAGACTGTGTGTTGTATGGGGGGAAAAAGTACATTGTGCTCAGTTTTATGTGGAAAGAAATATTCATCTTAGAAGAATGTTCATTGATTTAACTCAGAGGGTTGTTGTGGTCGTGTTGGTGTTGATGATTACGTACTGTGTACATTTGAACCGAAGTCTTCCCAAGATGTGTATAAACTGTAATGTAGCCCACAATGTAAGTGTGTCACTTCTACATGTGACCTAATCCTGACAGTGGCGGCTAATTTGAGTTCAATTGCATGCCAGTAGCAAGTGAAAAACTATTGAGGATACTAGCCAGCCAAAACATCATCGCGTATGTCATCACACATATATCATCAGTTTGGTGCATTCATGACACCCGCTTTTCCCTTTAAGTTTACCAACTTCTGTTCGAATGACGCAGAGTAGTGGACACTGTTGTACACAATGAAGAGCATGCATATGTATATCTTAGAGTCACATTACATCATAGTTATGGAGCTACATGAACTGCAAGCGAACCCAAAGTGTTTTTTTTTGTGCAGGAGTAAGCCTGAGGTTGAAAGTCAGAAGCGTTAATGACCAAGTCTTCCATTTTCCTAAGCTGGCACAAAGTGGAATGCCCAAGGATTGAATCAGAACCATAATGTGAGAATGATCCCCGAATCAGAAGAACGCGAAGCAGAATTGGGCAGAGGGTGAAGAACACCCACATTTCAGAACAGTATTTAGACATCTCAGTGACTCTTTAACTTCACATGATCACCCTTATTTTACCACTCCCTTTACCCGTACATAATTACATACCATCCGTTTGTGCTGTTTCATGTTTCATAGTGTAGTCTTGATTGACACTTTGTTTACTTTACATCATATTGAAGACAGTCATCGTCAGTTGTTGTTGAGAGATTAAAAAAAAAAAAACCCGACAGCTTTGTTTACAAAATTTTTGCATTTTGCAATTTTTTTTTTTTACTGCAGTAGTGTGAACATGTTGCTAGCGAGTTCAAAAAACAAAAACAAAATACTGGCCAATGACGACTACTAAAAAGGTTATCTTTGAGAGTTGTAATGTATCATGAACAACACTTTGCACAGGACATTGTGTAGCTGAGAATATGTTCACAATGAATAGAATCCCATTGTCTTCTCAACAAACTCTATATCGTCTTCTTTGCGAGTAAATATTCATGATGGGAACTTTCCTTCCCATTGTAGGGAACAGCCCAGAAAAGCTGTGTGTAGTAGTCAGCCGAGCTGTAGTAACAAAACCAAACCTTACGCATATGTACATATCTCCATCAGCATTTCAAGTACTCATGAACAAAAGATGCACCTTCATCCTGTTTTCTTGCCACATATCAATGGATGCATGCTGTATGTAGCACACAAGTTCTGTTTCAACAACTTTTTTTTTTACTTGTTTGTTTGTTTATTTTATGAGTTTGTGGATGGAAGCTTTTAGGGGTCTAGCTCTGTGTTGTTTCTGCTGGTATTCATTAGCATACAGTGTGCTTAATATTAGAACAGCCCAGTGTTCTCTAATGAATAGTTGACCAGATGTGTGTACCTATATACTAAAGCGTACTTTGTTCACCGTTTACAAAAACAAACAACTGAACAAACTTTCGATTTGTCTAGTTACCTGTAGCTACATCAAATAACGAGTCGTGGTGTGTGTTTCGTAGTTTATATATGAAAGGTAGTGTCTGCTGTGATTCTGGTCGTCTCTTGGTATTACATGATGAGATTCATCTGCCACTGTAGGTTGAAAAATAGTCGCATGCTGAAAGGCTGATGGAAAGCAGGTGCAGATCTCAGAGGTCAGGCAAAAAGGAGGACGAGGGAAGGTCAAGAGGTTCAGGACTTGTCCCCCCCCCACCCACCCCTCCTACTCCACCTTCAACACAGTCCATTGCTGAATGAGAGTAGGTTCTGTGCCTACCTCCCCTTTCTGCTCATCATCGTTTTTTGCCAGTGTACTTCTGCTGATCAAAGAGAGATCTGCTGCTACCCCTGCTGTTTTACTCCTTCTTCTGCCATTCCCCCCACCACCATCCCCACCCACACCCTCATCTCTCTCTCTCTCTCTCTCTGTCTCTCTCTCTCTCTCTTTCTCTCTCCAGATTTTTTCCAGTGTGTATCATTCAAACTGGACCCTCCATCCCCACCCTGCTTCTCCTTTTTCCCTTTTTTGTTGAAGGAAACAGGCCCAGGAAAAGGTTTTTTTTTTTTTTTTTTTTTTTTACTTTTTAATAAGAAAAACTGCTGAGAGTGAGGAAGTGTAGAAAATACAGTCGGCGAGAAGTGATCCCAACAGTCAACTTTGAGCGCCCAGAACAGGGTGCAGTGGCGAAGTGTCGTCGATGGCCTATGCTCCACCGGGAGCGATGGGCATAATGAATGAACATTGAGTGCTCAGGTCTAGCAGAATCAGCATCAGTGCTGATTCAGACCACCTTGTTCAGGAAAGCAACAAAAGAAAACAGCTTAAGGAAACTAAAGAAAAAGAAGAAAAATGCAGTACAATGAAGTATTGATACCTGAAGATTCTGAGGATAAGTGGCTTTGCTTGTCTGCAGATATATACTTCCAGAGTAGAATTTTTATTGTTGTTTAGCCTTTGAAAAGTGGACAAGTGGCAACTGAAGCACCCAGGTGGGCAGAAAATCCTTAGTCAGTGGTCCCAAACTCGGATGAGGTAGTTTCAGAATGGACTGACTGAGGGCGGAAAATGAAACGAAATTCCGAAAGAGAGGGGGTTAGTTACTGTCACCTATTTCCTCTCCTATAGTCCCCTCTGTTGGATGCCGAATACATGGGAAGATAAGCGACTTTACCTTCTTTGTTTGTACTGTCCTAAATGTTAAATTGTTTTTGCCTGAAGAAGACCCTAGAGGTCGAAATGCGTTGCGTCTTGTCCTGTGCTTTGTTTGTCTATGTCCTTTGGTGGTAACTAATCCCTCTCTTTCAAAATTTTTCAGATGAGGTAGGGTTTTTTTTTTATTCTGCAATGATAATGTTCCAAAATCTGCAGGGGGAGTAACCTGTGTTTGAGTTCATGTTCAACGAGAGTGTGACCGCGCTGTTCTCACGAGGCAGATGCCACTGGAGGGCACGTCCAAAGCAATCTGCTCTCAGTCAGTCAGCTTACCTGTTCAGTCAGCTTACCTGTTCAATCAGCTTACCTGTTCAATCAGCTAACCTGTTCAGTCAGCTTACCTGTTCAATCAGCTAACCTGTTCAATCAGCTTACCTGTTCAATCAGCTTACCGGTTCAGTCAGCTTACCTGTTCAATCAGCTTACCTGTTCAATCAGCTTACCTGTTCAATCAGAGAAAATGCCAGAAACATGGGAGTGAAGCGTTGCACCTTGTGATGCACTGTCGATGTCCCGATTGTTATCCTGACTTTAGATAGATCTATTTGCTTGACCCATAAACTGAGAAAAAGTAACAATTTACAATGGAGAAGGGGTTACTTCCCCTGATTTTTAGATTTTGTTCTTCAGATGTTTTGTTTTGCACGCTTAACGTATGTAAAAAAAAAAAAAAGTCAACAGCAAGGGAGTTAACTGTCCCTGTCGAAGTTCTGATGAAAATAAACTTCCAGGCAGGGTAAACACCAAAACAAAGAAATTCATGACATTGTACAATGATGTAGTGCTTTCCCTTGGAAAACCCACTTAAATTGCACTCATTGGAATACAGTACTATTGTGAAGATCTTCAGTCATAAATCTATAGGTGCTTTTTTTCCCCTTGTTTTTTGACAACAGACTTGCAGAAGTTGTGTATGATTTGATTTTGAAAAGAGAAACACCATGTGTAATAATGATTTCCTCAAACAGTAATTTTTCCCTCAAAGTAGCTTTTTTTGGTGCCCGAAAGAGCTAGCAACATTATGGATTCTGCTTGGACAGAACATCTCACTCTAGAAGTAATCATGTCTTGTCGCAGAAGTGTGCACAGTCGATGTTTTCCACTACATTCCTGCACTGTTACTGAGCACATTCCCTCAGTGTTCCACACGGTATGTGACTGAAGTGTCTAATGACTAGGAATTTGTCTTCAAATACTTAACTCAAAAACATTCTTTTCCTTCGGCTGTTCATGAATCAAACTGGATCCAGCTTACAGTCCGTCTGGTTTTCATTCATTTATTTACAGACAGTTGTATTTTTTTTAGCAGGGTTCTGCAGACTGTAAGAGATGCAAAACTTACTTCCCAATCTGTTTTTGTGCTGAACTCTTGTGTCTTTCCCGCTGACTGGTCCAACCATCATCTCATTTTGTTGAGTATGGTTTGTTTGTCATGCTGCATGTTGTTTGAGAAAAATTCTGTTCCCTCTTTTGTTTTTCCCATCTTTTTTTGACGATTGCTTCACCATTTTCTCACCCTGTGCTGTGCCACTTGCTTGTTGGTGGTAAGTCTCTCTTTCTCTTGCTGTCTCCCTGAACCTGTCTCTTGTTGTTTCTGCCTTTCCTCCTCTCCTCCTCTCTTGCTTCATCTCTCTCTCTTTTTCACCCTGTCTCTCTCTCTCTCTCTCTGTGTCTTTTTTGATTTTCTGTTGTTTTTTTTCTTTCCAGTGTCTCAGATTTTTCTTCAATGTCTCTGACAACTTTCCTTTACAAATTGTCACAAAAGAAATGGTCTGAGCCTCCTTATTGAGGCCAGACGTTCCCTAACTGCTCAAAACCCTTCACTGCATAGTTGTGTCGGGTTCATTTTCCGTTGAGAGGTAGAATGCCGAAAGCTCTTCCGACCAATCAGAAGACATTACTATCTTTGGTGGTTACGGACAAAAATAATGCTGAAAGTTCTAAAACATTTCTTTTTTTGCCTTCCAGCTCTTTGAAAAAACATTTATCTTGTTTGTATAAAAGATGAGGTGGATTTAAAACACCTTGTTTATGTAAAAGATGAAGTGGAATTGAAACGAAAGGAAGCTGAATCAGACTCTAGATTGGTTAACTTTGTTCTTCACCTCTGTTTCCTATATCCGAAGATGGAGTATGGCTACCTTAATGGCGGGATAAAAACGGTCATACACACAAAACTCCACTCCCTTTGTTGGGTAGATGGATTAATACTTGCCTGTCCATATAGGGAGTGTGCGCAGGAGTATCAGCCTGCGTATGCAGAAGAAGAAGAAGAAGTCTCCTATATTCATAAACATTTATATGTTGGGTACGTGACTGATTCAGTTCTGATAACTTTCTTGTGATTGGGAGGAAGAGACTTTGGTGTTCAAATATCTGATTGTTTCTTAAAATTTGCTCTAATTTAGTTTGTGTTTGAACTTCATTTTGTCGTTGTTGTTGTTGATGTGTGCATAGTTGTGTTTTTTTTACCTTGGTTGAAGTCCTCTGTTGTTAGCTGGACTACACGCAATGTAAATAGGTGAATGAAACTTTTGGTTCAGTCTTGTCAGGGCGCTTGTGAGGGGGTCTACTTTTTGCTGTGATGTCATAGTTTTATTCTCTTTAGGCTCTGTCAAAGAGAGAGAGAGAGAGAGAGAGAGAGAGAGCAAAGAAAAAGGATGTCCCCCCCTTTATTTTGCTGTTTTTTTTTAGAATGCTTGTATCTCTCTTTTCGGGTGTCTCTTGTCTCCCTGTCCGAGTCTTTACCACTCTCTCACTTTTCTCTTAAGAAGTTTTGTTCCTTGTTTGCTTGGCTTGTTATTTACTTCATGTGTGTTTCCATTCCTTTTATATTAGTATAAAAAGTTTTGTATGCACACTTTTATCAGCACAGAAGATAATGTGATTTGTAAACTTTTGCTCACATGGATTTTATCTACACAGAGACGTGTATATCTACCTTTTGCAGATGCAAACCAGGCTTTTTTTTTTTCCCAACACACGCACATGCGCACACACTCCCACACACACTCACCTGCACACACAATCACTCGCACACACACAAACTTCTGTACATATTTCTTTTGATGGGAGGGTGGATATGATTTTATCTTGAATGAAAGGTCAGAATGATTTGGACTAGCTAGCACTTACTGAGTTGTGGGTCTGCAACTGCTTATGTCGTTTTCCTTGACCATCTTTACAGAGAATGTACACTGAGAGTGAGAGCAAAAACCTCTAGAATTTTCATGAAGACTTTTTTGTGTTGAGCATGTGATCCACCTGTTTTATCAGCGTCATTTCAATGCACTGAGATAGGTACTTGAACCATCTTTGCTGGTTACCTTTGTTTGCCTCCACTGAATGTGTAGACATTGCAATTTTTCCTGGTGTGGCAAGACAACAGGAAAACGGAAGATTGCATGATGATATAGAACTTTGTATACAGAACGTTTAAGATTGTTGATGTGCCCATGCACGCCATTCGTCCCAAAGTTTTGGAGATGATGCATGGAACTTTGACAAGATGGGTGTAGATCAATTAGCTGATGTCAGACTTTTGTGATGAATCGCTGTTAGTGATTAATTCAGGTGGAGATCGCTGTTACAAAATGAATATAAGCCTTTCGAGCAGAAGCGCAATGCATAATGTTTCAATTGATTGTTGTAAATTCTTAGAGCCAATCACCAGGGATTTTTTTGTTTGTTTGTTTTTCTTTTATTCAGCATGTTACAGTTACTTGCATCTTGACAACCTCCCCATCCTCCCCCTATTTTTCACAATTAGGCCAGTGTGTGAGGTAATTTGAACTGTCCCTGTCGTTTTCAAAGTTTACCCATCATGTTCACCTGCAGTTTGTCGTTTGACCTCTGTTCCCTCGAAAAACCTGAAGTTCTGTGTATAGTGATAAGTAGATTGTCATAAATATGGACATTATTCAGCGAATGGAAGTGCTCTCCTCACTCTGCTATGAGTAGGAATTTTTTTTTTCTTCTAACCAGCAGAAATCCATGGGCTGCTGTTATGTAATTCTCTCTCTCTCTCCCTCTCTTTCTCTCTCTCTCTCTCTGTCTCTCACTCTTTTTGAAACAGTTGCAAAATCAAGCATAATCAAAAGTGGAAAAGAAAACCTATTATTCTTAGTAAAGATTTTGTGGGTGAAGCAAAGAGGTCAATCAATACCTAATGATTTGTTAAACACATTATGTTGACATATGCCCACAGGAACACTTTAGGACAGCTGAGTGCATTTTTATCTAAAAACAGGTATCTTGGAAGAATTTCAGTAAACACAATCATGACATGTGTTCAGTTAGCATCATTTGGCGAACCTGAAATTTGGATAGCATAATAGAACATTTCAGTCTGTTGAAGTTTCAGTTGAATGTGCTCAACTGGATGATGATTCTCTGCTTCTGTTGAATTCTTCTTTAATTACCTGAGATAAACGAGTTTTGAGACTTGAATCCATTATTCATGATTAAAAACTCACCGGAAACAAAATATGAAATACTTTGATGTTTGCGGGAGAATATCAGAAAAGAAACAGTGTCTTCCTTAATCAAGGGTAATGAATTTACGGATGACATTCAGTGTACTGAATTGGAATTTCCCTAAGGTGTTCTTTCATGCAGCATTTCTGACTGTGTTTTGTGGGCGTTGGCATTGTTTGTATTATACTCTTCTTGCTATGACCACCAAGGAAATGATGTGTTCGCGCCAGCACCTTTGTGGTTGTTTTTTTCTCAAATGACTAAAAAATTACAGTATCGGTTCTAATGTAGCTGGATTGAAAGATGGATTGTGCCCCCCCCCCCCCCCCCCCCCCCCCCCCCCCACACACACACACACACACACTCTTCCCTTCCAAAAAATACCCTGTAAATTTTTAGTATGATCTTTAGTGTGGATCCGAACTCTGGATTTTTTTTTTTTTGTGGGAGGTTCTTTGTTATTGTTATTTATTTTTTAACATGCCTCACAAGAAAGGTCAAAACACAGTCTCTCCAGATGACGTAACCATGAGGTGAAATGTTTCACATTATTTTGAAATACCGTCATTTGTTGTTGTCCATGGAACAGAAGGTTGATTAAACCAGACATTTTTGGTCTTGCCATGCAGTGTTTGTGTTGCAGTCTTCAAACAGTCCCATTCATGAGAAACTTTTTTTTTTTTTTAATTTAATTCATCACATGGTGTGAATCTTCTTTTCACTTGACATGAATTGACCCAACGGGCAGATCTAAGAGTTGATCGACCTTGCGGAGGACTGCATTCTCCTTACGGCCATTCTAGTTGTCACTGATGTTGCTGAGGTCAAGTTTTTAATCATCATTGTTGTATATTACATAATAACTAATCAAATAATGTAGGTACTCCAAAGTGATCTTTAAAATGTTTTTGACTGTTGTTTTCAATAGGTCAAGGTTATAGAACAACTTAAAACTAAGAAAATTATGTAAAATTTATAGCTGTAGCTTAATTAGGAGCGAAGTTATGATTTTTTAAGTATTTAATTTTTTTTACGATAGTCAGAATTCCCCATAAGGGCCATGTTTGGAGGCCTGTAACTCAGCCATTTGGCAAGTGACATGTCTGAAACTGTGGGTGATTGATGTCAACCACTGTAATATACACTGAATTTTTTTTCAGACCTGAGGCTCTTGCAGAGTCCGACTACCACACTCCTAAAAATGCCAAAATCTTCATTTTGACTTTTTTTCCTCCCATATCGGCAACCAAAACAAGTTATAAAATGACACATCCCTGCTTTCAATTGACATACAAGCATGTAACTTATATCAAAATGATCAGGATTACAAGATCTATCCAATAAGAAGACATTCAAGCATGTCAGCACAATTGTACACCCCCCCATACCACCTTCACCCCCACCCCCCCCCCTTTTTACCTAACTTCTTGTGTGCCATGTAAACATAACGTATACAAATTAAATATCTCTGCTTGGCATGATCTTATGAAAACATATGATTGACATTTGTACCAAAAGTAATGCTCAGAAGATTAAAAAGCAAGAAACTTTGCCCCCACCCCACCCCCATCCCCTCCTCGCTCTCTTCTCCCACCCCCTTTCCTCCCCCTCCATCCTAATTCTCCAGCGCCTATGCTTTCCATATATAAGTGAAACTTATATATATGACTGCCAAGAAATACTGTCAAATATAACAATGCCATTACAAAATAAATACACTCATCCCTTAAGTTTTTACCCTGGCCCCATACCCCCTTGCCAGCAGGAACTGAATGGACAAACTTAAAGGTTTACTTAATTGTAGTTGAAAGCCTGGAGAATTGCTCCTCTTTCTAATTGGCATACATTTTTAGAATTGATAAATATCCAGACGAGCACAGTGTAGAAAACCAAAGGAAGGGATAGGAGTGAGATGTGCATATGCTGGCCAAGGCTCGCAGCTAATCAGTAAACAACACCAACTTTCAACACACGCTGACACACACAATCACCATCAAAATTACAAAAGATAGTGTATGGAAATGAAAGATGAATAACAGATTTTGTCTGATGTATTTTCATTTTTTTGATTAATTTTCAAACATTTGGAGAAAATAACAGTCAAATGTGGGTTAACAGCCCACTGCTCTTTCTTAGTCATGGAGAGAAAGTTTGTGTAGAACTGGCCATTGTTACAGGTATGTTGACCAGAACAATGCCCGTTGTAGCAGACACTAACTGCACAGTTTCGAGCACCTGAAAAAAAAGTAATAAATAAATTGAGTTAGGGTTGTCATTAATTGATAAATCATGATGATAGCTAATCCATTCCATTCAGTCACACACACACACACACACACACACACACACACACACACACAGAATCACGCACACACACATAACATACATTATCACCATAACTGCCAATGACAATGGAGTGCATAAGACAAGTGTTTTAGAATCTCTGCTTGATTTATTTGATAAAGGAAATACAGGCACAAAATTAATATTCTGTACAAAGCTTAAATAAATGTTTGCGAACTGCCCAAAAACATGGACAAAACGAATCACATGACAAAACACATGATTCGTTTGTCGACGTTTTTTTTTAGGTCACAAACGTTTTTTAAGGATTTTGTTTAGATTTCCGCCTGCAGTCGTCTCACTTTGCAACTAGATCTAATATTGTATACACTTTCCTACTGGAACTATGCTAGTTTCAGCTGTTCATTCGACATAAGGCCTCAAAAGCGTCGTTGGGCACGGTCACGTGACCTAATAAAAATTTGATATTTAAGTCGAACAGGAAAGATCTGGTTTAAAAAAATCAACAGAAAATAAGCCTTGAAGTCATACAAACTACACCTGTAATATATCCATGGAATCTAAGCAGCAGTTTTAATGGGAGCATACCGTTACTCCCCGGCCCGTTACTCCCCCGGCCCGTTACTCCCCCGTATCATCTACATGTGGGGAAAGTGTCATGTCTCACTGTGTCACCGTCTCATTGTGTCACCGTCTCACTGTGTCATCGTCTCATTGTGTGACCGTCTCACTGTGTCACCGTCTCACTGTGTCACCGGTGGTCTCAGTGAGTCCCATTTGCACCATCTGATTGTACCCGTGTCCAATCAATTTGCAAAAAATGGCCACTGGTCAGTCGGATTGACCACTGGTCATTTCTTTCAAATTGAGCTAGAAATTGTCAAGGTAGGTTTAGAAAGCGTCCATGGGTTAGAAATAAACAGTTCCTAACCCGTGGATACTTTTTACACATCCCCGGAATATTTCAGCTAA
>JADBJO010000530.1:35000-47500 GCA_016801955.1 Conus betulinus | reverse complement strand
CCATTACTCCGGTCTGATGTTTCGGTCGTCAAACAAAAACAAAGTAATCTTCAAAATATGACAGTAATATAGTTAAATCGTGATGTAAAACTGACGGAAAAGGTTGCAACTTACCATTCAAAATAGCGGGAACGCGTGGTTTGAAGACGACTCGTCGATATTCGATAGATTCCGTTTAATATTTACGGGTCGCATGCCGTCTTGTACTTAGCGCCATTTCAATTTTCGTGTCGACGTCGAAGCTGCACCACGGCTTGTTTCATAGCTTTGCGCTCCGCGGCATTTGAACGGACAAACTTAAAATTTTTACTCAAATATAGTTTAAACCCTGAAGATTTGCGTGAGTGTAAAAGTATAAATGTCGCTCTTGGTTTTATTCTGGAAATTTTACATGAAACATTTTAAAACGGTTTTTCACTCTGAATTTTCCGTTGAATGCCTTCACTTCGCACACGAGACGTTACGGGGATGACTCTTCTTCCTGTTTAGCATACTATTTTTAGAGAACTACTAACGGTGCCACCGAGCGCATAGCAGACGACGACGAAAGGCAGTGATCGGAGCGAGACGCGCGCATGGCGGCCGACGCTGGCGGCTACTCCGTAACAACGCAAACATTTAACACACGCTTACACACACTCACCACCAAAAATATAAAAGACAATGTATGGAAATGAAAGATAAATAACGGGTTTTGTCAGCGTACTTTTATTTCTTGATTTATTAGTAAATATTTGTAGAAAATCACAGTTGAATGTGGGCCAACAGCACACTGCCTCTTAGTCATACAAAGAAGGTTTGGAGTACCTAAATAATGATCCACATAGACTGCACAGTGTTGTACTGGAAAATGTCTTTCTTCGAGAGAGACCATACAGGTTGATAACTTCAAAATGTCAAGAATTTTCTGTAACTTTTGCATGCCATTTTGAAAAATTCCATAACAAAGAAGTAGCTATTCTCATGCACAAAATGTACGCCTACCACTATCAACATGGCCGTATCAACTTTTTGCATACTGACACTCATGCACTCCCCGCTGGATGAAAGGGACAAACAAGTTACGAGACAAAACATGACATGTTTTGACTTCTTTGATTTAATGTCCATTTTGCGCTCAATTTGAGGAGATAAGTGATTGCTCATTCTTCATTGTTGTTTATTCTGCCTGAAGAAGACTAAAGAAGTTGAAACGCGTTGTGTTTTGCAATTTTTTTGTCCCTTTCATCTGGCACAGGATCGTCATTGAGTGGCACAGAAGTCATGTCACAGGACAGGGTCATTGAGTGGCACAGAAGTCATGCCATAGGACAGGGTCATTGAGTGGCACACATGTCATGTCACATGACAGGCATTGAGTGGCACACAAATCATGTCACAGGTCAAGGTCATTGAGTGGCACACAAGTCATGCCATATGACAGGATCATTAATGGCACACATGTCATGTCACATGATAGGCGTTGAGTGGCACACAAGTCATGTCACAGGATGGTCATTGAGTGGCACACAAGTCATGTCACAGGACGGTCATTGAGTGGCACACAAGTCATGTCACAGGACAGTCATTTAGTGGCACAGAAGTCGTGCCACAGGACAGGGTCATTGAGTGGCACAGAAATCATGTCACAGGACAGTCATTGAGTGGAACACAAGTCATGTCACAGGAAAGTCATTGAGTGGAACGCAAGTCATGTCACAGGAAAGTCATTGAGTGGCACACAAGTCATGTCCCAAGACAGTCATTGAGTGACACAGAAGTCATGTCACATGACAGTCATTGAGTGGCATACAAGTCATGTCACAGGACAGTCATTGTGTGGCACACAAGTCATGTCACAGGACAGGGTCATTGAGTGGCACAGAAGGCATGTCTCAAGACAGTCATTGAGTGGCACACAAATCATGTCACATGACAGTAATTGAGTGGCACACAAGTCATGTCACAGAACAGTCATTGAGTGGCACAGAAGTCATGTCCCAAGACAGTCATTGAGTGGCACAGAAGTCGTGCCACAGGACAGTTATTGAGTGGCACACAAGTCATGTCACAGGACAGTCGTTGAGTGGCACAGAAGTCATGTTCCAGGATAGGGTCATTGAGTGGCACAGAAGTCGTGTCCGAAGACAATCATTGAGTGGCACAGAAGTCATGCCACAGGACAGTCATTGAGTGGCACACAAGTCATGTCACAGGACAGCCATTGCGTGGCACAGAAGTCATGTCCTAAGACAGTCATTGAGTGGCACACAGGTCATGTCACAGGACAGTCATTGAGTGGCACACAAGTCATGTCACAGGACAGTCATTGAACGGCACACAAGTCATGTCACAGGACAGTCATTGAGTGGCACAGAAGTCATGTCCCAAGACAGCCATTGAGTGGCACAAAGTCAAGTCACAGGACAGTCATTGAGTGGCACACAAGTCATGTCACAGGACAGTCATTGATTGGTACAGAAGTCATGTCACAGGACAGTCATTGAGTGGCACACAATTCATGTCACAGGACAGGGTCATTGAGTGGCACACAAGTCATGTCCCAAGACAGTCATTGAGTGGCACACAAGTAATGTCACAGGACAGTCATTGAGTGGCACACAAGTCATGTCACAGGACAGTCATTGAGTGGCACACAAGTCAGGCCACAGGAGTCATTGAGTGGGACAGAAGTCATGTCACAGAACAGTCACTGAGTGGCACAGAAGTAGTGCCACAGGACATTCATTGAGTGGCACACAAGTCATGTCACAGGACAGACATTGAGTGGCACACAAGTCATGTCGCAGGACAATCATTGAGTGCACACAAGTAATGTCACAGGACAGTCATTGAGTGGTACACAAGTGATGTCACAGGACAGTCACTGAGTGGCACAGAAGTAATGTCACAGGACAGTCATTGAGTGGGCACACAGGTCATGTCACAGGACAGTCATTGAGTGGCACAGAAGTCATGTCACAGGACAGTCATTGAGTGGCAGACAAGTCATGTCACAGGACAGGGTCATTGAGTGGCACAGAAGTCATGTCACAGGACAGTCATTGAGTGGCACACAATTCATGTCACAGGACACAGTCAGTGAGTGGCACAGAAGTCATGTCACAGGACAGTCATTGAGTGGCATACAAGTCATGTCACAGGACAGGGTCATTGAGTGGCACACAAGTCATGTCACAGGACAGTCATTGAGTGGCACACAAGTAATGTCACAGGACAGTCATTGAGTGGCACAGAAGTTATGTCACAGGACAGTCATTGAGTGGCACACAAGTCATGTCACAGGCCAGGGTCATAGAGTGGCACACAAGTCGTGTCACAGGACAGTCATTGAGTGGCACAGAAGTCATGTTACAGGACGGTCATTGAGTGGCACACAAGTCATGTCACAGGACAGGGTCATTGAGTGGCACACAAGTCATGTCACAGGACGGTCATGAGTGGCACACAAGTCATGTTACAGGACAGGGTCATTGAGTGGCACACAAGTCATGTCACAGGACAGGGTCATTGCACAAGTCAGGACAGTCATTGATTGGCACAGAAGTCATGTCACAGGACAGTCATTGAGTGGCACACAAGTCATGTCACAGGTCAGGTGGTCAGGTGGAGTGAAGAGGTGTGTGGTGGACGGTGTTTCACAGAAGATCAGACAGGGCAAAACGATATGTCAGTTCACAAGCCGTATTTAAAGGTACCCGTGTTCCAGAGGAGCAAATGCTGTTTAGCACAAATAAAGCTACACCGTCACAAATTTCAGACCATTGAGCAAGTTGTTGCCCCCCCCCCCCCCCCCCCCCCCCCCCCCCCCCCCCCCCCCCCCCCCCCCAAAAAAAAAAAAGCGATTACCATCTGAAAAAAAGCAATTCATCAAGTTTGAGAATTGTATGGGAAAATCTTGGATCATTTGCATCTTAACCAAGCAAACTAACAAAAAAATCTTCGTCAGCTGGCTAAACCTGTGCATTAATTCCAACAAAGTTTGAAAATGCATTATTTGACCGTTCTGATTTCTCATGCAAACTTTGAAGAGTTATATTTCACGATCAGTGAATTTCTCCAGCAACATTTGGAAGTGTTACCGTCTTACAGCAGTTTTTGAAAAAATACACTTGCCCTGAAATGTTTTGCAAGTGTTACCATTCTCCAGTAATGTTAGGCAGTGTTACATTTCTCCAACAATGTTTGGAAGTGTTAGATTTCTGCAAGTGTTAGATGCAAAGTTTGGAAGTTATATTTCTTCAGCAATGCTTGGCAGTGTTACATTTCTCCAGCAATGCTTGGCAGTGTTACATTTCTCCAGCAATGCTTGGCAGTGTTACCATTCTCCAGTAATGTTAGGCAGTGTTGCATTTCTCCAGCAATGTTTGGAAGTATTAGATTTCTGCGGCAAAATTTGGAAGTTATATTTCTCCAGCAATGTTTGGCAGTGTTACATTTCTCCAGCAATGCTTGGCAGTGTTACGTTTCTCCAGCAGTGTTTGGAGGTGTGTTACATATCTCCAACAAAGTTTGGCAGTATTACAATTCTCTAGCAGTGTTTAGCAGTGTTACATTTCTCCAGCAAAATTTGGCAGTGTTACAATTCTCTAGCAATGTTTGGCAGTGTTACGTTTCTCCAGCAATGTTGGTAGTGTTATATTTTTCCAGCAAAGTTGGTAGCGTTATATTTTTCCAGCAATGTTTGAAAGTGTCACACTTTTCCAGAAATGTTTGCAAGTGTTACCCTTCTTCAGCAATGTGTTTAGAAGTGCTACATTTCTCCAGCAGTGTTTGGAAGTATTACATTTCATCAGCAACATTTGCAGGTGTTACGTTTTTTTCAACAACATTTGAAAGTGTTACACTTTTCCAGAAATGTTTACAGGAGTTACCTTTCTTCAGCAATGTTTGGAAGTGCTACATTTCTCCAGCTATGTTTGGCAGTGTTACATTTCTCCAGCAATGTTTGGAGGTGTTACATTTCTCTAGCAAAGTTTGACGGTGTTAAATTTCTCCAGCAATGCTTGGCGGTGTTACATTTCTCCAGCAAAGTTTGGCAGTGTTACATTTCTCCAGCAAAGTTTGGCAGTGTTACATTTCTCCAGTGTTACATTTCTCCCAGCAAAGTTTGGCAGTGTTACATTTCTCCAGCTATGCTTGGCAGTGTTATATGTCTCCAGCTATGCTTGGCAGTGTTACATTTCTCCAGCAAAGTTTGGCAGTGTTACATTTCTCCAGCAAAGTTTGGCAGTGTTACATTTCTCCAGCAAAGTTTGGCAGTGTTACATTTCTTCAGCAAAGCTTGGCAGTGTTACATTTCTCCAACAATGTTTGCAGTGTCAATCGCTCCAGTAATGCTCGAGTCGACATCACAATGTCAATCTCTCCAGCAATGTTTAGCAGTGTTACGTTTCTCCAGCAATGTTTGGTAGAGTAACATTTCTCAGCCAACGCCGAGGTTCCAGAGCGGACAGGCAAGGTGACAGTGATATCGATGGACCGAAAGACAATTCCAATGACACAGTTAGACAGAGAGACAGACATAGCTATAGCCCTCCTCATGTTGTCTTTAGTCAGTGACGGACGTATGGGGGGAAAGAGCGAGCTGAACTGACTCACAGGGCCTTGTAGTTGGACTGGGTGCCACCTCCCCGCTTACACTTTCACATGGGCACATACTTTTGTCATTCTACAGACACATGTACAGGTAACACACACACGCACGCACGTACGCACGGACGCACAGACACACAGAGAAAGGAAAACGTGTTTAATGTGAATACTGACATAAATGAGCAAGTGGTGTTAATCCATTTTCACAAGTTTATTAAAGAAATTCCTTATCCTTTCGGTGGACACAATTATTTTTGAAGATCAGTCTCTAGAAAAGATGTGTATGCGTGCTTGGGCATGTGTAACACATGCACGCACGCACGCAGTTGCAGGACTGCGATGGCCCACCAGAAGACTGTATGCAAAGTCCTCCACGCTTTCAGTCAGAGAGCAATGTCCCCTGGTTCCATAAGCTTTACTTGGGTCGAGCGTCTTGCACAACAAATCTTTTGCAGCGTCTACCACTTCGGCTGGTAATCTGTTTTCAGATTTTGTCTTCAGTCTGTTCATCCTAAGTAAAACATAAAAACAAATCACTGTCAGATGATAAAGGTGAATTTTGAATTTAATGTTAAAAATCATCATTAAGTTTTCTCTCTTGAGCAGACAGTTGTAAAATATAAGAAGATAACAAGTACAAACATTACATTCCAAACCAAAAGGACAGTTCTCCCTTGTTGATAAAATTTAAGAGGGAAAACTCACCCAAACCAAAACATTAGATTTGAGGCATACGTTCTTTGTTTCTACAAGCTGATGATGAGCACTCGGTAACAATTCACAATTAACTGCACATCTGAGGCAGCAACCCCAGTATCTGTTGCATTAGCAGGACAGGAGGACATACATGTATTACGCTTACTCTCTTTTGTTTCCCTCCTTACTTAGACATTGATCATGTCTTCGGTCAGCTTCACTTCATTCTTTGTCAGAGCTCCTGTGCCTGATCACCAATTCTTCCAGGGTCCTGCAGAATCGGAACAGCTTTCCGTTATCACTTAGTCTGCGTTTCTCTCTGTCTTTCTCTCCCTTCATCTCTCTTTCTCCACCGCTCACTTGTCTGCCCTTCACCTCCCCTCACTCCCACACACCTCTGCGCCGGGAGTTTGCTCCCCGTTTTTCCCACTTTCCTCAACTGCCTCGCAGTTTCACTGTTTTCCATTTTCTCATGGGCGATATCCAACAAGCGTCCTGCTACATGGTGGAGTGGTCCTCTCCTGATGAAAAGGCTCCCAAACTTTATGGAATTGGCAGACGTCATCATGGTAGGAACTGTCATGACTTAATGCCATGACATACTGAACACGACAACAAAGCAGTCATGGCGCACTGAACACGACAACAAAGCAGTCATAGCACACTGAACATGACAACAAAGCAGTCATAAGACACTGAACACGACAACAAAGCAGTCATAACACACTGAACATGACAACAAAGCAGTCATAACACACTGAACATTACAACAAAGCAGTCATGGCACACCGAACAGGACATCAAAATAGTCATGGCACACTGAACAAGACAGCAAAGCAGTCATAACACACTGAACATGACAACAAAGCAGTCATAACACACTGAACACGACAACAAAGCAGTCATGGCGCACTGAACACGACAACAAAGCAGTCGTAACACACTGAACATGACAACAAAGCAGTCATAACACACTGAACACGACAACAAAGCAGTCATAACACTGAACACGACAACAAAGCAGTCATGGCGCACTGAACACGACAACAAAGCAGTCATAACACACTGAACACGACAACAAAACAGTCAGTCTGGCACACTGAACACGACAACAAAGCAGTCATAACACACTGAACACGACAACAAAGCAGTCATAACACACTGAACACGACACACAAAGCAGTCATAACACACTGAACACGACAACAAAACAGTCATGGCACACTGAACACGACAGCAAAACAGTCATGGCACACTGAACAAGACAGCAAAGCATTCATGGCACACTGAACAAGACAGCAAAGCAGTCATAACACACTGAACATGACAACAAAGCTGTCAAGGCACACTGAACACTGATAGTTGAATCTGGACAATTCAAAGAACTCGATGGGAATCGCGACGTGTAACTCGGAGACAAACCAGAAGTCAATACAGTGAACCAACGAAACTACACACAACAGAAATTTCAGAAAAACACTTCAGCTGCCTCCTCCTCCAGAAAATCTTCCTCATTTGAAGACAGACATCAACAGAATTGCTACTGCTGCGGACGACGACACCCAAGACACGAATGTCCTGCCAGAAATGCCATTTGTGCCCTGTGCCACGAAAGAGGGCATTACGAAGCAGGCTGTTGCAGCTCAGGAAAGATGTCCCATCTATGAACTCCTCAACGACTCTGACTCTCTCTGACAGACCAATTTTCTGGGTTCAATTTTCAAACTCAAAATCAGGAACACACACGCACGCACGCACGCACGCACACACACACACCCCCCACACACACACACACACACACACACACACACACACACACACACACACAGGTGCGTGCACACACACACACACGCACACACACACACACACACACACACACACACACACACACAACACACACACACACACATACACTTTATGATATCTATTTAGTTGATTTTTTGCAGGCTCTGTCTCTGTCTCTCTCTGTGTCACACACACACACACACACACACACACACACACACACACACACACACACACACACACACACACACACACACACACACACGAACACACACGTTTAGGTATTTCTTCAGTTTATATATATATATATATAGATATATATATATATATATATATATATATATATATATATATATATATATATATATATATATTCATTCCAGAAACTGGCCGTCAGCACTTGTGTCTTAAGAGGTTATCTTTTTATATTTTACTTTTACACAAGAAAATGTAGTTTGTTTTGCTCTTTCATGATTTTTTTTTTTGCTTCTTACTTTTCTATGTTCTTTCTCCTCAGCCATTAAAGTGTGCCATTTGTTTTCAGCTGTGCTACATTCAGCCTTTGACACAACAACTATAATGAAAAATATAAATTAAAACATATGCATATACACAAACATACACAAATGCATACTGAAAAAAAAAGAAAATCTACCAGACTACCAACACGTACAATTTAAAGCCAAAAATAATTCAAAGTTAATTTTGCTTGACCAATGCAGGCAAGCGGCAGGCGCAGAGAGGAGGAGACTAGACTAAGAAGAGAAGAAGAAGAAGAAGAAGAAGAAGAGAAGAAGAAGAAAAGAAGAAGAAGAAGAAGAAGAAGACAAGAAAAGAAAGAAGAAGAAGAAGAAAAGAAGAAGAACTAAAAGAAGAAAAAAAGAAAAAGGACGCAAGATAGCAATAAAGGCAATGAAACATTTAGATAAAACAGAGTCAAACTAAAACAAGCCAGCTTTTGAAAAAGGTGAAACGTATGCTTCCTCTTCAGTTAATATTTGGGTGAAGCTCTCTCTCTCTCTCGGTCTCTCTCTCTCTCTCTCTCTCTCTCTCTCTCTCTCTCTCTCTCTCTCTCACACACACACACACACACACACACACACACACACACACACACACACACACACACACACACACACACACACACACACACACACTCCTGTCCATGATTGTCAGCCCAGAGATCATCAAATAGATCTTCAGCTTCCTGACTAAAAGACCGCAGCAAATCGTAGTTGGCCGGGTTGTCTCCGATGTTCTGGTGACCAATACAGGAGCCCCACAGGGATGTGTTCTGTCGCCTGCCCTGTTCACCATCTACACAGCTGACTGCCGCAGCAGGGAGGCATGCAATCTGCAGATCAAGTTCTCAGATGATATGTCACTCACAGGGCTGATTCACGGCTCTGATGAAACCAGTGCCGAGAGGCAGTCGGCGAGTTGGTGCACTGGTGCGACAGGAAATTCCTTCAGCTCAATGTCACCAAGACAGAGGAGATGGTCATCGACTTCCGCAGGAACCCAAGCAGCATCCACCCACTTGTCATCAAACAAGAGGAAGTGCGCATTGTGCGCACCTACACGTACCTCGGCACAGTCATTGACAACAAGCTGGAGTGGACCCCTAACATCGACATGGGCAACAAGAAGGCCACCCAGCGTCTTTTCTTTCTGCGGAAGCTCCGACAGTTCAGGGTCAACAGCACCATCCTGAACTTGTTCTATCAGTCGGTGATCCAGTCCATCCTCCTCTACAGCCATCTGTGCTTCTTCAGCTCCCTGAGTGATGTAGACAGGGCATGGTTGGAGAAAACTGTGTGTCTGCTGCAGGCAAGGCGATCGGCCGGGGTCTCGTGTCTCTTGCTGACATTCACGTCAAGGCAAGCTCCAGGAAGGCCCCGGCCATTCTCCAAGATCAGAGCCATCCGCTGAACCCTGCTCTGTCGGCCTGCGCCTCCAGTTGTGACTCTGGTCGACTGCTGTCCAGGAGATGCTGGACATCCAGATATAAGGATTCTTTCCTGCCTTCAGCTATCAGAGCCCTGAACGAGGCTTGCAGGCGGAACTGAAAATCGATGTCCTTGCTGGCAGATACAGTAATACAGTAATCATCCTGCCCCCCCCCCCCCCCCCCCCCCCCCCTCTCCTCGCTCCAGGTAGTTCATCCTTAAACTACCTTCCACCCACACCCCCTTCCCCGTCTCCATCCCCATCTCCCCCTCCCCCCTGCCCCCTCTCCCCTTTCAGCCACAACTTATCTCAGGATTAGGTTGTTTGGTGTAAAGATGATGATTACAGTGATAATGATAATGATAATGATAATAAACTGAATTTTGGAACCCACGCACACTTACACAGACTTATGATAGACATTCAAGCACATGCAGATATACTGGCAAGCATAGGCACTCACATTTATGCACTCATTCATGCATTCTTGCATACACGCGCACACATACACAGAGAGACACTCACGCGCTTATGCACAGACACATGCATACAAGCGCCACACATGCATGTGTACACACACCCACAGGCACACACTTGCACGAGCGCATGCACACACACATGCTCACACACGCGCGCACACTCACACACATACATGAGCGCACATGCCCACACACAGGCACAATTAGTACTAACCAATGCTTGCATACTATGGAAATCTAGTCCTTTGATTTTATGGTCATATAATGTTTATAACCATGATATGTTGACAAATTTTAGTTTATGACTCTCTGTCTCTCTCTGTCTCTGTCTCTGTCTGTCTCTGTCTCTCTCTCTCTCTCTCTCTCTCTCTCTCTCTCTCTCTCTCTCTGTGTGTGTGTGTGTGTGTGTGTGTGTGTGTGTGTGTGTGTGTGTGTGTGTGTGTGTGTGTGTGTGTGTGTGCATGTGTGTCTGTGGGTTGTGTATGTGTGTGTGTGAATATGTGCGCGCGCGCGCGCGCGTGTGTGTGTGTGTAATAATAATAATAATAATAATGTGCGGGTTCTATGGCGCGGTTTCGTGGTCTACGACCTCGCTTACCGCGCTTTACATGAAAACACATAAAAAAGTACAACATACACGAAGTACATTAGCTTATGTCACCATGAACAATAACGGAAAGCTTTTAAAATGAACAAGCAAATTAGAACAATAAAATTCACACATGTAAGAATTATAGCTCATTTGTAAAACGATATGTCAACAAGGACAACCCGTTCAACACACACACACACACACGCACACACACACGCACGCACGCACACACACACAGAGCAATAAGACAAGATATAAAATGATTGATTACCTAATGTTTTGTTTTAAAAACAAGGACATTAATAAAGATGGGCGTTTATTTGTAATCATAATGGATTTTAAATAGTTATGTTTTTAATGCCTTTTTAAAATGATTTTGATAGATTTGGGCTGAACATCGGGGCAGTAAATGAAAAAGAACGTTCGCCAAAAGTCCTAGTGTGGTGTGGATAAGTAAATAAGTAGTGAGTGTTGACGTTTAAGTTTAAGCTTATCAATTTTATTTTATTTCATTTTATTCTGATGTGTAAT
This sequence comes from Conus betulinus, assembly GCA_016801955.1. Classification (NCBI taxonomy): domain Eukaryota; kingdom Metazoa; phylum Mollusca; class Gastropoda; order Neogastropoda; family Conidae; genus Conus; species Conus betulinus. Next base: position 35,872 of record JADBJO010000530.1, on the reverse strand, counting down.
TCTAACCTTATTAATTTAATTTTAATTGAAAATAAAATGAAGCAGGGAACAGTAAACAATAAACAGTCAACCAGTAGGGTAACTTTTGCTTCCATAAGAAACCCAACACAGAGTAACTTTTATTCAAGACCGGCACAGCCTTTTAAACTTGAATAAAGTCAGACAAGTACAAAGACAAAACAAGCTAATAGGAGGGGGGGGGGGGGGGGGGGGGGGGGGGGGGGGGGGGGGGGGTGTTACTGTTTAATTTAATTTTAGTTTATTGTATTCTACTCACTTAAATATCAAACTTTGAAGTATGTTGAGACGATGGGTAGGATGTTAACGGAACCGCTTTCCGCCGAGTGTGAGTGTGTGTGAGGGGTTGGGGAGGGGGTGCAAAGGAAAATCTTTCTTTTATTCAAATCATTATTATGTACCCCTTTTTTCATTGTAATTCATTCCGCTGTATTTTATGATTTGATTTTTTGCAATGTATCACCACAAAACAATTTTCCGTTATGGACAAAATGAACAACTTGTTAACTTGTAAAACACACACACAATCCGGCACTCGCGCATCCTCCCCGCAATCAATGAGGTCGCGCCAGCTGTCGGCGTCAAGTGCAAACAGCACACACACACACACACACACACACACAGCCCTGTGTTTTAACCAAGCGATGTGGCTATCTGTCTCAATGTTGCACGGGCTTAGCTCCCTGTGCGTTTCAGCTTCAACTTGGGTTCAGATTCCCCAAAGTACGTTGTCTATTTTCGGATCACTATGGCGGAGATACCAGCCGACAAGAAATGCGATACACTTACCTGGGCAATTCAGGTCTTCTTGTGTCTGAGATTTGTCTGGGCGCTATGACATTTGGAGAACCGAG
>JADBJO010000530.1:27500-30000 GCA_016801955.1 Conus betulinus | reverse complement strand
AATGGGGACATGATTGTTTGATACTTGTTCATTCCCTTTCCTGCCAGCATGCAGAGAGGATGTACATGTTTATCATCTGTTGACCATGGGTCTGATAGTTCGGGTTACCGGGCCAGCTTGAGGAAGAAGCATCTCACAGGGTCATCAACCGATTCGTGGAATGGGGAGGGAACTTCATCGACACAGCCAACACCTATGGACATGGAAAGTCTGAGACAATTGTTGGGTCTTGGCTGGCCAGGTGAGCAGAGTAGTGTGTGTGTGTGTGTGTGTGTGTGTGTGTGTGTGTGTGTGTGTGTGTGTGTGGTCAGCACAGCCTAGTCTTAGCTGCCCAAAGGATGGTAATTAATACGTTAGCTGTATTGTTATTGATAAATGTGTTGATGTAAGTTGTAGTTTTATATACAAAATGTTGTATGGAACTATGTTGCAGGATGTGACGTTTTCTGTTTGTTTCTTTTGCATGATGTGTACTTTTCTGTTTGTTTCTTTTGTATGATGTGTACTTTCTGTTTGTTTCTTTTGCATGATGTGTACTTTTTCTCTTGCTTTTCTTTGCATGATGTGTACTTTTTCTGTTTGTTTCTTTTGCATGATGTGTACTTTTTCTGTGTTTGTTTCTTTTGTATGATGTGTACTTTTTCTGTTTGTTTCTTTTGCATGATGTGTACTTTTTCTGTTTGTTTCTTTTGCATGATGTGTACTTTTTCTGTTTGTGTCTTTAGCAGGGTTTACGTTTTCTGTTTCTTTCTTTGGCTTCATTTTATTTTCACTCTTTTTTGTTTGTTAGTTTGCTTTGCAAGATGATGTGACAATTTCTGTTTGTTTTGTGTCGTATGTTACCCCACCCCACCCCACCCTCTCCCTGTATGTTGACAGCCCTGAGAAGACTTTGTGTGGTCAGCTGAGCTATGCGAGTCCCATGTCCACTAACGTGTACATAATTGCTCACAGATTAACATGCGTCTCCATTGCTATGTCCACTTTATTCCTCATCTTTCCCAGCTGTTCTCTCTGTGTGAGCAGTCAGGAAAGAGACCGGTTTGTCATCGCCACCAAGGTCCGTTTCCAGGTGGACGCCAGCAACCCCAACGCCGGTGGACTGGGTCGTCGACACATCATTCAGAGCGTGGAGGACAGTCTGAAGAGACTGAAAACTGACTACATCGACTTGCTGCAGGTAGAATGACGTCATTCATCCTGTGACGTAAATTTTCTGTCTCGCTGTCAGTGCGCACATTTTCTTTTGTAGGCTACTATGTGATCACTAACATTTGCATACTGGCTTGGCTTTTGTGATTTGTTGATCAACCCTTCAATTTTGTTTTTACTTTTTTTTTTTCATATCTTGATTTATCTAAGACTTTTTTTCCCCCAGCTGTTGCTGTTTTAAAATGCAACCATTTGTGTATGATCTCCATTGTATACATTTAGAAAGCCAACACAGAAATGATAGTCATTACATAGTAGCCTACAGAAAGTGAGGAATAACGGTGAACCTATGGAGAACCGAGTGGGGGTATTCTGTAAGCACAAATCAAAACTAAAACCACTGTACAAAAGAAACTGTGAATGTAACACATCAAGCTGAATGGTTGGTTCGTTCCATGTTGAACCCCAGGTGGGTTGGCATGCAAAAGTAGGCAGTTGACTACCTGACAACTCTCTCTCTCATCTATTGGAGTTGTCTTTAGCTCTCCGAAAGCTGCAGGACAGATATGTCTGATGTTGGTTTTCTTTTATTCTTTTCTCCTTTTTACTTTTTATGTTTGTATGTATGTATTTATCTATTTATTTATTTATTTTTATTTATTTTGTGTATTCATTCATGTATTTATTTATGTTTCTTGTTCATTTTCTTCATCCCAAAGCACTGCACCAAGTCTTTTGATAAATAATGTCATTTTTCTCTCTCGTACAGTGAAAAGAAATTGCTGGAATCCCATAGTAATTACCTCCCCTTCTTAGAGTTCAACAACTCCGATGAAAAATCCGATGGCGAGGGAGTTGTTCCGTGTACTACTTTTTTCTTTTTTTTTCACCATGAATCATCAAGAAGAAAGTTTAGGGTTGGTTCAGAACAAAAGTAAGGTTGTTTGGGTCACTGTAACCACAACAATTTTTATGGGGAGAGGTGGTTGAGGGGATGGAAGGGGCAGAGGAATGGGGCCAATAAATGATTACATCACTACCAAATCAACCACTTCACACCTGCTTCCTAATGCTGTCTGTCCGTATGACGTCAGACCCACGCGTGGGATGACGCGGTGCCGATAGAGGAGACCCTGATGACGCTGAACGACTTGGTGAGGTGTGGCAAGGTGCGCTACTTGGGCGCCTCCAACGTCACGGGCTGGCAGCTGCAGAAGATCGTGGACATCAGCAAACAGAATGGATACAGTCCCTTTATTTCCCTGCAGGTGAGATAGCAGAATGAATACAGTCCCTTCATTTCCCTGCAGGTAAGATAGCAGAATGGATACAGTCCCTTCATTTCCAT
>JADBJO010000530.1:12500-17500 GCA_016801955.1 Conus betulinus | reverse complement strand
AACCCCTGGAACCCGTCTCCGTACGTCTGATGCGATCACGTGTTTTTTGGGCAGCTTGCTGTCGTTGTAATTATTCAAAACGTAAACAGGATCCAGATTTCAAAGATTATCAACAACGAAAAAAAACAAAGAAAAAAAAAGAAAAAAAAAAAAAACCGTGGGGTAAAATGTGCCTTTGAATATGATTTCTCGGACCAAATTCTTGAACAGTGAAGTGTTCAGTACACACTCATATTTTGAGTAACAGCATTAAAAAAATATTTTTTAAATCATGTTATATTTGAGCATTAAACACCGGTGTGAAAGAATAAAAGTTTTTGTTTTTTTTTTCAGAGGCGATTTTGAATGGTTTGTAATCTGTTTCGGCTTTCACATGAAAGTTATTTCCTCTTTTGGGCGGGAGGGGGGGGAAGGAGGAGTGGGAAGGGGGGGGGGGGGGGGTTCATTTGAACTGTAAGATTTTACTGTTGTATTTTCTTTGAAAATGCAACAACACTGATGTGTAGCAATGGCAATCGAATGAGAAATTTGGCTGCCTGAAAAGTCCTTATACATTTTACCAGTCTCTTGGGGAGTGTTTTGTGAGCGACCACTACACAGTACGCAGTCAACTATCTGCCTTGCATCTTTTCTGAACACTATTCTTTTTGCTGTGCACTTTTTGGTTTCGGTTTTTGCTTTTTTTTTCTGGTTTGTTTCTTTATGCCATTAACTCCATCTTTTCTATCACTGTCTTTCTCTCTGCCTTTTGTTTGAATTGATTTCTGTAGGTAAAAGGAAAAGATGGTTAAAAAGAGTACCTGGAGAGGGGATGACCGACGTTTCGTGTCGTAGACACTTCAACAGGAAATGACAGCAGTGGGAAGATGTTGATGGTGGTTGATTTGGGTCACTGAGCGCAGTTCATGGTTTGAGGGGGTGGAAAGGGCAGAGATGGGAGTGGTGGGCAATACTGACTTGACCGCCTAAAATCCCGCCTTAGATATCAGCTTTACACCCTATGCAATAAACACACGTCTATGTTGATCATTGAAACAACCCTGAATGCAAACTGCCAACTGCATGCTACTTTACAAGCAACCAAAGCTTCTAAACTGCAGAACCTCACTAAGGAACAGCCCACACCTTCAAGTGCCAACCAGTCACCAGTGGAAAAATTGGTGACAACTATTCAGATAATCTTTACTTGACCGACCCCCAAGATCAGCTTCTTGCAAAGGGACTAAAATTTGTTCCCCTTCAACCAAAGGCCCACCGGACAGACATGCTATATGACTGTGAACGGTTCTTCTGCCGACTTCGACTCGCGGCTTTCTTTGAGAGAGCTGCTCTCCTACCCACAGCACCTAGTGCCACTAACAATCTAGCACAGCTGTTCCCCTGTGAAAGGAGTGTGATTGGACCCCCAAGATGGACGATATCCTGCTCTTGACTATTATATTGACAAGTGCAAACACGACATTGATAAATTAAACTTGGCCCCCGTGAGAAACTCCAACCTCACCCAAGCAGAGTTTCAGGCCCTGAAAGAACTGAAACAGAGACCCGACATCATCATCAAAAGAGCAGATAAGGGAGGGGCTGTAGTGGTTTGGCGAAAAGACTTGTATGAAGAAGCCCAAACGCCAGCTCTCTGACTCCTCAACTTATGCTCCCATCAAAACCCCAACAACCAAACAAGACAATGCACTGGTGCGGAGGACCATTAAAGAAGCAGTTTCCAAAGGTCATCTCTCCAAGAAGCAACAAGAATTATAGTCAACGAATCTTGCACTGCAAAATTCTACCTACTACCGAAGATTCACAAGAACGGTAACCCTGGTAGACCTATTTTCAGCCTGCTCCTGCCCAACTGCTCAGCTGTCAATAGTTTCTTGATCAGTTGTTCCAATCCGTCGTCCACAACCTACCAACCTATGTGAAAGACACCAACCATGCCCTGCAGATTTTCTATGATTACACCTTCCCGCCTGACAGTGAACATCAATTCCTCTTCACGATGGATGTGACATCATTGTATACTAATATCCCGCACAAAGATGGACTTCTTGCTGTTAAACGGACCTGAAACAAAGCGACTTTGACCTTGACCCAACCACCATCTTGCGCCTGACTGAACTTGTTTTAACTCTGAATTCTTTCCAATTTGGAAACGAGGCCTACCAACAAACTAAAGGAGTTGCCATGGGCACGCGCATGGGCCCATCATATGCCTGCCTCTTTATGGGGCACATTGAGACACAAATCTTTGCTCAATACCCTGGACGTCTACCTGAAGTCTTCAGAAGATTCATAGACGACTGTTTCGGAATCAGCACTCTACCTAAAAACAGGAACTCCAATGCTTCATTGACTATGCTAACGCCTTTCACCCTTCAGTCAGATTCACATACGAAATCTCGGACTCTCCCTCTCATTTTTGGACATCAATATCAGTATTCCAAAGCGCTTCACGGTCTCTCCACACAACAGTGCACTACAAACCAACTGATGCCCACTCTTACCTCCTGTTTTTTCATCAAGCCACCCTCCTGCCATGAAAGAAAGCATCCCGTATTCCCAATTCCTTCGACTTCGCAGACTATGCAGCACCTATGATAATTACACCAAAGAAGCAGCGGCCATGACTACCTTCTTCACCACTAGAGGCTACCCACAAGCTACAGTTCAAATGGCCCTTGAACGAGCACAGTCCATCCCCAGACACCAGCTCCTACAAGACAAGGAAAAGACTACAGACAATGACCGATGCATTGCCACTCTGACCTACCATCCACACAATCTATTTGTGAAAAACGTTCTGCTCCGCAAACTTCACTATCCTGAAGGAGGATCCAGCTCTCCAAAGCATTTTCAGTCTACCACCTATGGTGGCATTCAAAAGGGACAAAAACCTTGGTGACCACCTGATGCACTCTACCTTCCACCCTTCATCCCCCCCAACCCAACCAGGCAATTTCCAGTGCAAGAAACCCAAATGCAAAACCTGTGACTTTCTTAATCCGACAACTACCGTGCAAGGCCCATCCGGACGCAGCTTCCACATGAGGTCCCACTTCACCTGCCAGACTCAGAATATAGTCTATATTCTTAGCTGTACCCTTTGTCCCAAAATGTATGTGGGTGAACATACATACAGATCTCTAAATGAACGTTTTAAAGAACATAGAGACAGCATTCTCACAGGAAAAGACACTCCTGTGGCAAACCACTTCAATTCGGACCATCACCATCTTCTTTCCCACATCAGAGTGGTAGCCTTTTGGGAGAAATGGTCGTCAAGAAGGGAACTACAGAAAATACATGGAGAGCCAGTTATTACAGCGCCTTGGCACCTTGAGCCACATGGGCTCAATGTCAGGGAATGATACCTCACCCCAAATCATCAGCCCTCCTCTCTTTTTCTCTCCCCCCCCCCCTCTCTCCTTCCTCCCCCCTTTCCCCCCTTCCCCTCCCTTTCTTCCCCCCCCCCCCCCCCTTCCCCCCTTTTTTCCCCTCACCCTTCCTTTGTCTCTTCTTTGCTGTCCATTAAACACTCCCCATTTCTATTGTGAACCATGATCACCCCTACATTCAGTATTGCCCACCACTCCCACCTCTGCCCTTTCCACCCCTCAAACCATGAACTGCGCTCAGTGACCCAAGTCAGCCACCATCAACATCTTCCCACTGCTGTCTACGACACGAAACGTCGGTCATCCCCTCTCCAAGTACTCTTTTTACCATCTTTTCCTTTTACCTGTTTGTAACGAGTACATCAGTCACTACTTCAAATTAAAAAAAAATCTGTATTGAAGTTCTGTGCCATTAACTGCCTCTTTTCTTTAACTCTCTTTGACTCTGCCTTTTTTTTTTTGATGAGTTTTTGTCTTTCTTTACTGCCGTCTATCGCTTTTTTTTTCTTCTTCTTCCTGTTGGGGACCATTTTCCTGCCTTTGTTTTAAAAGCTCTGACATTTTTGTCATGTGATTTCTTTTTCATCACATGCCAGCGTTTTTGTTTTGGTTGTTATCTGGTAACAAGTCATTGACAATTGTACACTGTGTCCAGAATGCACACTTACTGTCCATTCTTCCGCGTTTACTAATTCAAACAGCTTATCAATGTAAGTTTTGTGGCATGTAAATGCTTTCATTCATTTTCTAAAACTTTTATTTTTCAATATGGGCTCGTGGTTTTTGTATGTTTTTCAATCTTGGACTTACGTTTTTTCAAATTTTTTTTTAGTAACTTTCTGTTCAATCTGGGAAGGGACTCGTGGTTTTTGTATTTTTTCAATCTGGGACTTACGTTTTTTCAATTTTTTTTTGTTATGAACTGTCTGTTCAATCTAGGACTTTTTTTTTTTTTTTTACTTTCTTTCCAATCTGAGACTTACGAGTTGAAGGGGTTGCCTGTCACTGTCACCACATCTTGAAATGATCTGCAGCAAGATGTCAGCAGTGAAGCTGCCGTGTCACAGACTGCTTTTATTGCTTGTTTGTTTTTCAGGATTTTTTTTTGGTTTTATTTAATGATCTGACTTTATGACAGCCTATAAAAAGGCTTTTGTGGGTTTGCTGTTTTATGATTAAAACTTGAAAATGTCTGAGTGTGCATGTGTATGTGTGTGTGTGCGTGCGTGCGTGCGTGTGTGTGTGTGTGTGTGTGTGTGTGTGTGTGTGTGTGTGTGTAGCAGACGGGAAGGGAGAGGATGGATGGCTGGAGGTGGGTGGGTGTAGGGTGAATGGAAGAGGAGCGGAGGGGGAGGGGAGTGTTTGTCTATATGACTCTTGCAGTGCAAGTGTGGTATGTCCGTCTCCCTCATACGGTCTGTCCGGCTTTCACTCTCTCCTGTATATTATGTATAGGGGCGTATGCAGAGTGTGTGTGTGTGTGTGTGTGTGTGTGTGTGTGTGTGTGTGTGTGTGTGTGTGTGTGTTTCTGGGCCGCCAAACGAAGGAACAAACCAATAAGAAAACGAACACAATGCATTTCGACCTACTGAGTCTTCTTCAGAC
>JADBJO010000530.1:0-7500 GCA_016801955.1 Conus betulinus | reverse complement strand
CCTTGGTTGTGAAATCCATGATTTAGAAGTTTGTACAGTTAGGGGCAGGTGTTTAAGCCTTGGTTGTGAAGCCCATGATTAAGAAGTATGGACAGTTAGGGACAGGCCTCTAAGCCCTCACCATGAAGCATATTTCTATCCCCACGTTATCAGCATTCATTTACGTCTGATGTACAAGCGAATCTAAATCTGATCTTTTTTGTGGCAGTCAGACACATGTTGGCAACAATAAATGTTAATGCAAACTTGGTGCCCTTTGAGCAAACGATTTGATTGGTTCAACTGATCGGTTGAAGGTGATAACAGCGGAAAAGACGGATGGGTGAGCAGACTGTAAACTGATTTATTGATGTTTCCCACAGTTCAAGCAGCTCAGCTATCCAGAAAGTTGGTCGGTTGTTTGTTAATTGATTTGATTGATCGCTAGTTGATTGGCTGATCGATTGACAGATCAACAGATCACTTGATTGTTTACCTGCTGAATTGATTGATCGCTTGATTAATTGATTGACCCATTAATCGCATGTTAAGTGTAGTTCACATGTAAGCTACAAAAGTGCTGACTGACTGCCTAATCAGCTGGTGTTTTGATGTTAGCAAGATATATTTAGTGTTGCAGAAGTTTTTGTTTAATATTTACTGAGAAACTTTGCATGTGAGTTTAAATTTACGAGTGAATGAGTGTGTGATTGACTGACTGACAATGGGACCTGATTGTTTGATACTTGTTCAGTCCCTTTCCTGCCAGCATGCAGAGAGGATGTACATGTTTATCATCTGTTGACCATGGGTCTGATAGTTCGGGTTACCGGGCCAGCTGGATGAAGAAGCATCTCACAAGGTCATCAACCGATTCGTGGAATGGGGAGGGAACTTCATCGACACACCTACGAATTGTCATGTACCCCACCTGGATCCTAATTATATAAACGAATAGATAAACTAGTAACAATGGACAATTGAGTTACCAAATCAATAAATTAACAATTTTACAAATAAATACTCAGTGAACTATGCAATAAACCTTTACATACAGATTGAAGAACAGAATAATTGTTAAGTATGCTAGATAAAGACAAAGGAGTCGATCCATCAGTGAAACCATCAATACCCAATTTCTTAAAAATGTCTTTTGTTTTTGAACAACGTGTCAATATATGATTGACACTTAAGGATTCACCGCACATACATCTGACATTGTTACAATATTTGTTTTGATTGAATTTAAACGAAGTCTATGAATAAGACTCTCAATCTCTCTAGATGAGCAGATAAAACGCTTGGATGGTCTGTTTTTGTTGTCTCCGTCATGTTGATTAAAACAATTACGACTATACTGTATGTCTGTATTTAACAATAAGATTTTAGCGTTTTCATGAGATTTTCTATTAATGATTGAATAGCATTCTGTTAAATCTAATGGAACATTAACGGACACAGCATCATTACTATTTTGGGCTGCTTGTTTTGCAGCTCGATCTACTCTTTCGTTTCCATTTATGCCGCAGTGAGAAGGCACCCAGCAAAAAGTCACAGTAATTCCTTTGATTGAAAGAAGGTGTATTAAATGATTTATTTCAATTATCATATCTATCTTGGCGTATGCGTGAATTGGGCGACTTTATCGAAAGAAGAGCTGCTTTCGAATCCGCACATATTAAAAGTTGACTGTTGTAATGGGAAAAGTTAGTATGAAATCCAAGGACTTCAATATAGCAAATAGTTCTGCACTGTATATAGATAAGTTGTTACCAAGACAAAATAACTTTTGAATGTGTAAACTAGGGATTACGAAGGCTGCTCCTGAATTTGAATTATCAAGCACTGAACCATCCGTATATATTTTTAAATGATTATTGTAATTATTTTCTAAATGAGAGCATACGTGAGTTTTTAAAAGATTAGGTGAGTCATTTTTTGATAAATCTGTGTATTCTGTATCAAAGATTGCTGTTGATTGTTCCCATTTTGGCACTGGAGAAAACGTTGGATTTTTAGCAATGTTATTTTGATCTATATTAGTTTCACTCAGAAGATCGCACGAATAAGCACAGATAGATTTTGTTGAGAGTATGTTTTGAGCACGCTTTCCAAAGTCCTTTTTCGAATCTAAGCATACCTCTTGAGAACAAAAAATTTTTTTGTGAGAAACTTTTCAAAACAAACTTTGAAGCAGAAGCTTTTCGGAAGTCTGTGAGTGGTAAGACACCTACCTCATTGTATGTCCCTAAATTTGATGTATGTGTGGGGACTCCAAGGGCAATTTTATAAGCTTTGCAATCAAACACTTTGAAGTTTATTTAAAAGATGCTGAGGTGCATTAAGAAAACTTCTTGAGCATAGCAAAGTCTTGAACGAACTAAAGCATTTGCTAAGATGGTTAATGTTTTAGAATCTTGAGCCCAGGATTGTTTATTTATAATTTTAAGGAAGTTTAAGCTTTTCCTTGCTTTGTTTAGAATGTAATCAATGTGAGCATTCCACGTAAGTTTGCTACTTACTATGACTCCTAGAAATTTAACGTTTTTAACATAGTTTAAAATCATACCATCCAATGTAAATTTGGTAGCTTTTCTGGATCATAACCAGAGTTGAAGAGCATCATGTGAGTTTTTTTTGTTGAAAGGGAAAGCCCATTTTCATGTAAGAATTTGTTTATTTTATTGAGCTCATGCTGGTATTTGATTTTGATGTAATTCAGAGATCGTAGAGAAGTATGGCGTTTCATAGTTACTTTCACCCATAAACATATGTCGTCAGCAAACTGAGCTAATTCTGTATCTTTTGAGAGACCTTTTGGTAGATCATAAATCAGAATGTTGAATAACATTGGTGAAATTACAGAACCTTGGGGTAGACCCATCTGTAAAGGCCTAGGGATTGAATAAGTATTTCCTATTCGTGTTTGAATAGACCGGCAATGAAGAAACTCTTGAATATAATTAAACATATTACCACTAATACCAATTCTTAATTTTATACAGCAAAACGCTTGTGCCATACATGTTCGTAGGCCTTTCGATGTCAAAAAATGTGGCTAATATGTTCTTGCGACGTGCAAATTGATGTTTTACCTGGGTAGAAAGTTTAACCAAGTGTTCAATTGTGGATCTACCTGTTTGAAATCCAGCTTGATTGATAGGAATTATGTTATGTTTTATTGCAATGGTGTGAACTAATCTTTTAATATAATATAATTTTTTCCATTAATTTACATGTGTTTGATGTTAAAGCAATGGGGCGATAACTACTTATATCTTTCATAGGTTTTCCCTTTATGAAATTGGAACAACAATAGATTGTTTCCAAATCATAGGCATTGTTCCCTTTTTCCCAACATTTCTGAAAAAACGAGAGGAGAAAATGTATTACATTTTGTGGAAGATGATTAAGGATTTCATTAGATATGCCATCTAAACCCACTGATGTCTTACTGTTTAAATTACTTAAAACATTCTTTAACTTCTTGAATTGTTATTGGGGTATTTAGGTAATGATTTTCATTGGATTTGGTTTATTAAAATGTCTTTATTTTCTTCGTTTTCTCGATAATTTTTATTTTCAGTGGATAGATTTTCTTTGCTGCTATTTTTAGCAAACAAGTCAGCAAATGCCTCAGCTTTATCAAAATTAGATGGAAATTCACAATGGGTAAGATGAACAGGACAATTTGGTAGATTAATTCCACTTTTCATTTTTAATTTTGTCCAAACTTTTTGAATATCTTTAAAGTTTGATACATTATTTTCACAAAAGGATGACCAATATTGTCGTTTTTCTCGAGCATTTATTCTGTTTTGTAGATTCTTTACTCTTTTTCTCTCCAAATTCTTTATGACCTTTTCTTTTGGATCTTTTTCACGTTTATATTCTTTCGATTTCGCAATTTTCTCATCTTTTGCACGTTGACAAGTGTCGTTCCACCAGATATTACCCAGATGTTTTTTAGATTTTACAGATTTTACTGTTGGGATGGATTCACGAGCAGCTGAATGTATGGTCTTTTGAAATCTGTCATATAGTGTATCAACATCTTGATTATTAATGGTATCTATATCAATGTTGAATGAACTTAATAAGACAGAAAACTTGTTCCAATTTGCAAATTTGTAACAATATTTTGGAACTTTGTCATATGTTGCATCATTTGTTTTACACTGCATGTTTTCTAATGTAATAATAATGGAAAATGGTCACTATAATGAATCATCAAGGGTTTGCCAGTCACAAAAACACTGCTAAATCAGGAGATATCAGTGACAAGTCAATGGCGCTAGGGTTGTGTTTTGGATTGTCTGGGATGCGATGTGTGTGTGTGTGTGTGTGTGTGTGTGTGTGTGTGTGTGTGTGTGTGTGTGTGTGTGTGTGCGTGCGTGTGCGTGTGTGTGCGTGCACGCGTGCGTGCGTGCATTGCATTGCATGCTGTTCATTCTGCTGTGTCTGATAGCAGGCATGCTCAGCACAGCCTAGTCTTAGCTGCCCTAAGGATGGTGAGTAATACGTTAGCTGTCTTGTTATTGATTGATGTGTTTTGTAAGTCGTAATTTATATATGAATATTTTTGTTTGGTACCATGTTGTAGGATGTGTACTTTTTCTGTTGTTTCTTTGCATGATGTGTACTTTTTCTGTTTGTTTCTTTTGCAAGATGTGTACTTTTTCTGTTTGTTTCTTTTGCATGATGTGACTTTTCTCTTTTGCATGATGTGTACTTTTTCTGTTTGCCTCTTTTGCAGGATGTGGCTTTTTCTGTTTGTTTCTTTCGCATGATGTGACTTTTTCTGTTTCTTTGTTCTACAGATTGTGACTTTTCTTTGGCAGGGTTTACGTTTTCTGATTCTTTCTTTGGCTTCATTTTATTTTCACTCTTTTTCGTTTGTTAGTTTGCCTTGCAAGATGTGACAATTTCTGTTCGTTTTGTTGTATGATGCCCCCCCCCCCCCCCCCCCCCTTTCCTCCTATGTTGACAACTCTGAGAAGGCTTTAGTTTTTTGTGGTCAGTTGAGCTATGAGAGTCCCATGTCCACTGACATGTACATACGTGCTCACAGATTAACATGCATCTCCATTGCTATGTCCACTGTCTCCCTCACCTTTCCCTGCTGTTCTCTCTGTGAGCAGTCAGGAAAGGGACCGGTTTGTCATCGCCACCAAGGTCCGTTTCCAGATGGACGTCAGCAACCCCAACGCCGGTGGGCTGGTCGTCGACACATCATTCAGAGCGTGGAGGACAGTCTGAAGAGACTGAAAACTGACTACATCGACTTGCTGCAGGTAGGATGACGTCATTCGTCCTGTGACGTAAATATTCTGTCTCACTGTTTTTCACTATGAACCATCAAGAAGAAGAGTTTAGGGTTGGCTAAGAACAAAAGTAAGGCTGGTTGGGTCACTGTAACCACAGCAATTTTGATGCGGAGCGGGGGTTGAGGGGATGGAAGGGGGAGGGGGTGTGGCTAATAAATGATTAAATCACTACTAAATTAACCTTTTCACACCTGTTTCCTGATGCTGTCTGTCCGTATGACGTCAGACCCACGTGTGGGATGACGCAGTGCCGATAGAGGAGACCCTGATGACGCTGAACGACTTGGTGAGGTGTGGCAAGGTGCGCTACTTGGGAGCCTCCAACGTCACGGGCTGGCAGCTGCAGAAGATCGTGGACATCAGCAAACAGAATGGATACAGTCCCTTCATTTCCCTGCAGGTAAGATAGCAGAATGGTTACAGTCCCTTTATTTCCCTGCAGGTAAGATAGCAGAATGGTACAGTCCCTTCATTTCCCTGCAGGTAAGATAGCAGAATGGATACAGTCCCTTCATTTCCCTGCAGGTAAGATAGCAGAATGGATACAGTCCCTTCATTTCCCTGCAGGTAAGATAGCAGAATGGATACAGTCCCTTCATTTCCCTGCAGGTAAGATAGCAGAATGGATACAGTCCCCTTCATTTCCTGCAGGTAAGATAGCAGAATGGTTACAGTCCCTTCATTTCCCTGCAGGTAAGATAGCAGAATGGATACAGTCCCTTCATTTCCCTGCAGGTAAGATAGCAGAATGGATATAGCCCCTTCATTTCCCTGCAGGTAAGATAGATGAACCAACAGAATTAAGTTAATCCCGTGATATTTCTGAAGGTGAGATGGCAAAATGGATTCAGTGCTCTCAATTCTGCCGCTAAGAATCCTCTTATATCCCTGCAGGTACGCTGGCAGGTATGTCTATTCGGCCTCCTCACATTCCCACAGGTAGAAGTTAGCAGAAGAGATTAACCCCTCTCTTATTCTTGCTGGTAACCACCCCAGTAGGGATTATTTACCGCCCGCATGTCCCTGCAGGAATTAACTAGTTGAAGGGGTTCACCATTCTCACATCCCTGGAGATGAGCAGTAGAATGGACTCGGCACCCGCTTCCCCTTTCCCCATCTCCTATCCCTCAGGTCAGCTGGCTGAATGGATTTACCGTCCAGCACCACCTCACCTTCACCCCACACCTTCATCCCAGCATGTAGGCTAGTAGAGTGGATTCATGCCTCCCCCCCCTGCCCCCCCCCCCCCCCCCCCCGCGCGCCTGCCACCGTTCATATCCTTGCAGATTAGTCAGCAGAAGGGATTCATCCACCTCATTCCAAACAGGTAAATTATCAGAACAAAAAGTCACACCTGATTTCCCTGTAGATTAATTAGCGGAAGGGATTCAGCCACCTCATTCCCAACAGGTAAATTATTAGAAGAAAGTCACACCTTATTTCCCTGTAGATTAAATTAGCGGAATGGACTCGTTCCCTTCGTTTTTTTTTTTTGTTGTTTGTTTTTTAAGGTTAATAGCAAAAGATAATTAATCCCCTTTGCTCCTTTGCTTTTATTTGATTTTGACTTAGGAGGATATACATATTTACAGTTTTATGTTTTCAATAAATTTCACTCGCTAATTTATTCAGTGCCTTAGTTTTGTTTTGTTTGCTTGCTCGGATGGTTGACTGGTTGGTAAGTTTGTCAATTATGAAGTCAGTTTATGTTAGGATGCTTGTCATTCATTCATTATGTTATTTATATTTGTTTATCTATCTATTCATCTAAATACCTATTTATCTATGTAACTGATTATAATTTCCTTTTCATTCATTCGGTCAGTAACTTCATTTTTTTTCTTTATTTGTATATTTAAGTATTCAACCATGTCATTGATTTTAATTTCTTTTTTTTTCATTCATTCAGTCGTTAACTTTATTTCTGTATTTGTTTGGTTGTTTGTTTACAGCAACAGTACAGCTTGGTGTCCAGGGGTCCGAACTGGAGCCGTTCCAGGTGTGCAAGCTGAACGGTCTGGGTGTTCTGCCCTGGAGCCCCCTCAAAGGGTCAGTGCCCTTCCTCTTTCTTCTCCCCCTCATTCTCGCCCCCCCCCCCCCTCCCCCTCCTAGTCATCAACAACATGAATTCAGATCCTCTTCGTAGTCATCACCAGCACCATCATCATCATTCCGTTCCACATGCGCAAACTGA
>JADBJO010000529.1:647354-654854 GCA_016801955.1 Conus betulinus | reverse complement strand
AACAATTTCTCCGGAATACAATACTGTGACCTTTGGGAGAAAGGGGGGGGGGGGGGGGAGTGCGTGCGGAGGGTGGGGATGGGGGGGGGGGGGAGGATGAGGAAGCAGGGATGTGGGGGCATACTCAGGCTAAGCCTTGATTTCCACGCCCATTGGTCATACCTTGAGGCCCTGAGTTTAATGTCCTTTCTATGTCTGATGGGAGGCCTTCCAGGGGTTCGGTGTCCTTTCTATGTCTGATGAGAGGCCTTCCAGGGGTTCAGTGTCCTTTCTATGTCTGATGGGAGGCCCTCCAAGGGTTCAGTGTCCTTTCTATGTCTGACGGGAGGCCTTCCAGGGGTTCGGTGTCCTTTCTATGTCTGATGGGAGGCCCTCCAAGGGTTCAGTGTCCTTTCTATGTCTGACGGGAGGCCTTCCAGGGGTTCAGTGTCCTTTCTATGTCTGACGGGAGGCCTTCCAGGGGTTCGGTGTCCTTTCTATGTCTGACGGGAGGCCTTCCAGGGGTTCGGTGTCCTTTCTATGTCTGACGGGAGGCCTTCCAGGGGTTCAGTGTCCTTTCTATGTCTGATGGGAGGCCCTCCAGGGGTGTTTTCCACCGTTTGCTGGCAAAGATGAACACCGTTTGACTTGAACAGATGGAAGTGTATCCGCACTGCTGACAACTCGGCAATGCGTCCAAAATCCTGCTGTTTTTGAGAGAGAGAGAGAGAGAGAGAGAGAGAGAGAGACAGAGAGAGAGAGAGACAGAGAGACAGACAGACAGACAGACAGAGACAGACAGAGACTAAGACAGAGACGGAGACAGAGACAGAGACAAAGAGGTTTGAGGAAGAGAGGGAGGGAGACGGGAGAAGAGGGGAGGAGTCTCGTTACTTACATGGAAGAAAAGGCTGAAGATAAAGCGAGAAAGTTGTTTCAAAACACCCCAAAACTTGATAAGAGAGAAAACCGGACATTTCCAACAATAGACTGACTGATGGCACACATGATGTACTGATGGTCAGTGCTGACGTCATTCACGGGAAATCTCCCTCAAACAGACGACATGTATATACACAGTTGCGAACATTATATTTCACACAGTTGGATGTGCATTGTATGATATATCCCTCACTCCTATCTCTTTGATACACACACACACACACACACACACACACACACACACACACACACACACACGCACGCACGCACGCACGCACAAACACACACGCACACACACACACACACACACACACACACACACACACACACACACATACGCACGCATGCACACATACACATACACATACACGCACACACACACACACACACACACACACACACACACACACACACACACACATATATATACACACACGCACGCACGCACGCACGCACACATACACACACATACACACCCACGCACACACACACACACACACACACACACACACACACACACACACACACACACACACACACACACACACACACACACACACACACACACACACACACACGCACGCACGCACGCACGCACACACACACACACACACACACACACACACACACACACACACACACACACACACACCACACAAACCAAATTTACCCCCAAATGTAGCATGCGATGTTCAAGCCTTCTATCACTGGACCATATTCTTTTTCTTTGTCAATATTAACTTCGTTATATAAAGAATCGAACGTAGATGTGACTGTACCTGATTCTATCAAAACGATAACCCACAAACCAGAAACTGTGCAAAAAAAACAAACGTGCTTTCCATGCATCAAATCAATAGATTCTTTTTCTTTTTTTTTATAAACACTCCCCATCTCCTCGCTCCTTTCTTTATTAAAGTCGAATATCACCAAGTGTGAACAGACTCTAAATGAAAGAACTCACTCACTCACTCATTCCACAAACAGGTGAACATAAATGATGAGGGGAAAGAAGATGTCGACAGTGTGTACCCCACTGACCTCGACATAGGAAGTTAGTTCTTAGGTGTAGACTACATCTACAAGTCCTGAAGGTGAACAGGCCACCAAGGGGGCCTCAGACACCTCACGTTCAAGTTCAGCTTTAATGTGATATACTACTGCAATTACTCTCCTCGGTCAAAGTTCATTATATCAGTTTATTTGAAAAAAAGCCAAAATGTTCTAACACTTCACTGAGCGTGGGTGGAAACAGTTTTGCTCTATATTAAACGTACGCATGAGCCAAAATACAATGAAACAGCTGGGAATGTTATTCTGTGCACTTTAAGGTCCGTAATTTGTAAGGTCTGTACAATATATTAGTCGACAATTCATATACTGTTTAATATGGTGCAATAAGTAAAGGTTGCCTGGTATTCTGTTCTGTTTATGTATAGTATATTGGTTTATTTTCAACCAAATTGCAGTCTGTCTGTTTCAGTCTTCTGGTGCTGTTGAATGGTTAGGGTTTCTTTTTGTTTGTTTGTTTCTTTGTTTGTTTTTCGCATCTTAATACCGAAAATCGTCCTAATCAAAGCATAGCAATGCTTTCGTGTGAGTGCGCGAAATGGTTAGCATGCTTTTTCTCAAACTGTTATTTTATCAAGTACTTTTTTTTTCCCATCTTCTGCGCCACCTCAGTGGCATTGCACCCACGCCGCTCATTCCGACATCCCGTCTACAGCCACAGCCCGGTCGGCCCCGCCGCAGCCCCGGCACTGGCAATCCACGGGGAGCAGTCACTGTCAAGTCGTCAAAAGGCAACCCACTGGAGGAGACACTGCACTGCTGCCGAGTCACTTCGGTGGTGTTCAGTGGCGCGCCTGTTCTGATCGAACATACGCAGGACACCACATACTAAGCCCCCCTACTGACGATACTATTTGCTTAGTCGGGGAGCCGGCGTGAGTGAGCTCTCCCTCCGAAGGGCGCCACCACGTCCGTCCAACGACAACCCCCATGGATTTGCCCATACTGTTGACCCCGACGGAATTAAACCAAGGCCATACACGTGGAGAGGACATCGAAACTGAGGTCACCATAAAGGGCCACAGAATTTGTCTTTTTTTTATGCTGATCGATGAGAATGAGGATGATGAAGATGATGGTACGGATTTCCATTCTGGTCTGAGACTGCATGACAGGGCTGTACTCTACGCTTCCTTTCCTTTCAGCGTCAACCAGATCCGAGAGATACAGACACCTGTAGTCTTGGTCAGGAATTTAAGCAACACTCTCAGAGACGCATCCATTAAGTGGATGAAACTCGACTATGTGGTCCCCGTCTTCCAAACTGAGCCCGTAGCAAACTCAACACTGGGTTGGAGCCGGTCGGGGCAGAAAAATCCAACATGACTATAATGGGAATCGAACCCACGATCTCCCAACCGGAGTCCGCGACGCTAACGACTTCGCTACGGCGGCTGGTTGTTATTGTATCGAATACTTGATTTTTTTTCCCAAATGACTGAATGGAACATATCTGTATATTTACACAATGATACACCCATTTTCTTTCATTTTATCGTGTCTGATGTGCAACATTTTCACATGAACAACTCTTTTTTCTATTTGTTAACGACAGTTAGTTCACAGGGATATGGCATGCTTGAATACAACCATTTTGGAAATTCCGGATTTCCATTCAGAGGGGGATTCTGCGTGTGATGAACGCAATGACCGTTTAACATTTGCTATAAATTCCACTGATAGTCACTCCTACTTCATTGCCGTGGTAATAATGCGCACGCACACAAAATCCAGAATCGGCGGACATGAAATGAATAACAGCTGAAATGCCATCGCAAATTTTCCTCTGCTAAGTGTAAATCTGTGAAAAAAACAGCAGAGGGTCGCTCTGACAATATGGGCGATCAAAGGCGGACTGGTCTTTGACAGGTACCAAATTGCTCTTTGAACGAATTGTTGTTTGCCATTGTCAGAATCTCGTCCTTCAGAAGCAATGTGCTGTAAAAAGCCATGTTGAACTTCTGCTCCGATGTTATCAGGACACTGGGACCGTAGGATGAGTAGGGGGGAAAACGCAGTTCTATCGTTTTCAGTCTGTTGTTTCTATTTTTTTCTATTCTGTTTTGATTTTCTTTTTAAACTTTCACGTGTTTTTTATCATGATTTTAACGACGCTTTTACATAATAGGAAAACAAATGCATTACTCTTCGCTGAATGCGTACGGTCAGTGCTTGAAACAAGAGGTACACTGTATTATATACTCCTAAGCATCAGACACTCGAACACTATTCGCAGATCCACGATAGTGATTATGCAGTTATAAGTATGTATGATAGTCAAGGGAGATACCAGTTTCCAGCAGCCGTATTGCTTTATCGCCCCTTTCCACAGGTCTTCTTTCTAGCGGCCATGTTGGTAGTTAACTATTTCAACAGACAGCGCTTGTAACTGGAGAGAGAAAAACATGGTGGTCGGGAGAGGTTCAGGGATAAGGGGGCGGGGGATTAATTAGGAACATGCCTGGTGAATGAACACACACACACACACACACACACACACACATATATATATATATATATATATATATATATATATATATATGCCCGCGCGTTTATTCACCAGGCACAGGCGATAAAGCAATACGGTTGCTGGAAACACACACAATTGTTCGCTATATATATATATATATATATATATATATATATAGGGGAGGGGGCATAAGTGCGGATATATATTTAAAAGGGACTTTTCAAAGGGGTACAAGTGCAGGTATAGGGTATACATGAGATAAATAAAACCATGAGGTTCTGACTATTTGTCTTAATATGGTTTTATCCAAGCCTACGCACGTCTTTTAGGTACTTTAGCCCCTCGTCAGCACGCACAGCAAATGGCAAAAACATGTCTGCTGTGCACCGCCATCCAGTCATCAAGAAAAAAACGGCTGGAAATATTAGTGTTTAAGCTTATTTCTCTCTGGGGACTCCCTTTAGTCCGTCCATAATGAGTGAAATGTCACAAAAGAAATTTATTCAAAATTTGAAAGTGTGTAGAGAACAAAATAAGCATTTTGTGTCTACTTTGTTGATTAAAAAAAAGGATTCTGTAAGGGAGATCACTCTTGATATGTAATTCACCTCGATGGATTAGTCGGGCGTATCAAGACAAAGAACAGTGTGTAAAGCCCACGTTTGGGTCGACCAGAGATGGAGGCACAGTCCTTCACTGTCGGCCGAATTATAAAATGAACGACACAAGAATGGATGGAAACAAGTGTGGGCGTTAAGAAACCCTTTCTTGTTAGAAAGACTTTACAAAGTGAAACCAAATTTTAGAAGAAAAAAAAAACAGTGAATTTGTTTTAAAGCAGCACAGATTGCCTTGTGGACAGCCTCCCTGGAACATCAAATTTCACGACGGGCTGGATGTTTTTCTTTCAGTACAACACACACACACACACACACACACACACACACACACACACACACATAAACACACACACACACACACACACACACACACACACACACACACATATATATATTATTCCTATTATATATATTCACACCACCCTATTCGCCTACCCCTCTCTCTCTCTCTCTCTCTCTCTCTCTCTCTCTCTCTCGTTATCCTACTTCTCCTCAACGCCCACTCGTTTACCGCTCCTTTCCCATTGAGTTTCCCTCGCCTTGGAGAACATCAACCCCAGTTTCAATTATTAGCAAATGTTATTCATTGAAAATGTCGCGATAGATAGATAAAATTTTGGTCTATAGTTCTCCTGTCCCAGAACAAAGTCTCCGTTATAACTGAAATTTTGGACAATGAAATACAAAGGAGAATACCAAGCGGTTTTGTAGTACACACACACACACACACACACATACATATATACATATATAGACAGACAGAGAGCAGAGAGAGACAGAGAGAGAGAGAGATGGGGATATATATAGGTATATATAGATAGGTATAGATACAGACATACAGTAGAGAGATATACATACATACATGCGTACATACGTGCCGACATGCAAAACACACACGAACACACAACACACACACCCTGTCAACTTTGCACACATCAGATAGTGACACACACACCCGGACATTGACGTGCAGCCGACAGAAGACTTTGACCCTGTCAACTTTGCCTGAGCAGATAGTGAATACATCCCAGACGGTGTGCAGTCGCATATTGACTGGCGCCGTAGAACTCTTCCTATCATTATCAACAATGATGTGGCTCTCTGCTCATGCCAAGATGTCAGGCATCAGTCCGTCATCGGACCCACACGATGCCCGGTGTCACACTGTGAACTCTCCCAAGCCAAAAATACTGCCATGGGAGGTTATCGAAAGGCGCTTTCCATAGCAGACCACCTGCACCCCCCACCCCCCCTCCTCTCTACAAGACAACATTCTTCTAGAAGAAAATTTTCTTGCTGTCAAATATGTGTGTTTGTTTGGTATTTAAGTACAACATTAAGATGTTTTCTAATATTAAATCACTTTGATCCTTGACCAAAAAAAAAAAAAAAAAAATTCAACGAGATTCCAGTTCCAGTTTTATCAACAAGGTGTCACCGCGTGCGGGACTAGTCCATCCATACACGTTTCACCACATCCGCTAAGTTTCGAGACCACGCTGCGCATGATTTTAAGCTGAGGGATACATGAATTAATGACTAAGATGAGAGAATTTAAGACAAGAGTCTCGTGGCTACGACTAAGCTGATGTCTGACTTACGCCTTATTAGCCCAACGCGCTGGTCAGACCTTGGGAACAATGGTGAGAAATCAAGTCTGAAGACGAGAGAGTGGTAGCTCTCGATGCTTAGAATGATTCTGGCGTGTCACGCCGGCTCAGATGGATATATGTGTACACCTGCTGTGGGTGAATCCCCTTCATGTATATATCACAACACGCACAAGGTCAGATAACGTGATCCATGTCCGGTTTCGGTGAGTGATGGAATCACAAAGATTACCCAGCATGCTTTGAGACACCCACGTCAAGCATTCCTCATTGCCCTACTCGTACAGGATGTTAGGATGTCCGTTGCCACTCCCCTACCCACTATTATTTATTCTAATTTTTTTAAAAAAAAAAAAACGTGACTCATATGATGACAAACGCTAATTGTAGCTATTTTTTCTTGTTTCAAGTCATCCATCTCCATTGACTGTTCATAGGAGCGAGCAGAAACCTCAGCAAAAAATGACCATGTTAGCATGCTGTTTTACACTGTAACAACGTATGACCATGTTAGCATGCTCTTTACACTGTAACAAGGTATGACCATGTTAGCATGCTCTTTACACTGTAACAAGGTATGACCATGTTAGCATGTTCTTTACACTGTAACAAGGTATGACCATGTTAGCATGCTCTTTACACTGTAACAAGGTATGACCATGTTAGCATGCTCTTTACACTGTAACAAGGTATGACCATGTTAGCATGCTCTTTACACTGTAACAAAGTATGACCGTGTTAGCAGCTCTCTTTGCACTGACAAAGTATGACCATGTTAGCATGCTCTTTACACTGTAACAAAGTATGA
>JADBJO010000529.1:639854-642354 GCA_016801955.1 Conus betulinus | reverse complement strand
GTAAACTTAAAACAAAATAACAAATACTTCAGACGTCACAAATAATACACATAATCTTCAGACGTTACAAATAACACACATGATCTTTGGGCATTACAGATAAAACACATAATCTTCAGACGTTACAATAGCACACATAATCTTCTGACGTTACAAGTAACACACATGATCTTTGGACATTACAGATAACACACATAATCTTCAGAGGTTACAAATAGCACACATAATCTTCAGACGTTACAAATAACACACATGATCTTTGGGCATTACAGATAACACACATAATCTTCAGACGTTACAAATAGCACACATAATCTTCAGACGTTACAAATAACACACATGATCTTTGGGCATTATAGATAACACACATAATCTTCAGACGTCACAAAAAAGATATGAAAATGCACAAAACAACATTCCCTGCATGGTTGTCAGCGACAAAACGGCCATACAGGCAGAAGTGGAGTAGAGAGGACAATTCTTTGGTGAGAGTAGTAAATTATAGCATAGTTTCAGACGTCTGTGACAATCACCGAACCCTTCTGTTCTCACCCACTCTCCACCACACACACACACACACACACACACACACACACACACACACACACACACACACTCTACACACTCCCACTCCCACTCTACACACACACACACACACACACACACACACACACACACACACACACACGTTATATGACACACTGGTTTAAGTACAGTCTTGCAATCAAACTCCGTCTTCCACTCAAACCCAGTGTGACACTAAACCTCACTCTTCCACTCACCTTCTCTGAAAGCCTCGGGCCTGGAGATTAGGGACGCCTTTCTCCAGGAGAAGCGGCGCGCGTTGCAGCAGGGCGGCGAGCCGTGAGACGCGTCGAGACAGGTTTGCTTGCAAGGACGTCGAGTCGTCCCCCCCGCTTGCCGTAATTCATGGGCATGCGATCCAACAACGCCGACCGCTTTCCCTGCACACCCCACATCAACCCTGCCCACCGCCGCTTGCCATAGCTAATGGGCATACGGTCCAACAGGGCTCGCTTGCGTCCCGTTTGCGAGTTCCCTCCCCTGTCAGTGGACACAAGGTTTCAAACCTCTTTTCCCGTAGGTCAGAGGCATGCGGTGCAGCAAGGCACGCTTCATGATCGTCTCTAGGTCTGTGCCCATGTTTGTGGGCATGAGAATCGAACCTCGCTTGCCGAAATTTAGAGGCATGCGATCCAACAAGGCTCGCTTGGACTGAGCGTCATTCTCTGTCATGGGTTCGAGGTTCGAAGCTCTTTTGCCATAACTTATGGGCATGCGATCCAACAAAGCCCGCTTGGATTTTTCCTCACTCTCTACCCTCGAATCGAGGTCGACGCTCTTTTGCCGTAACTGATAGGCATGCGATCCAGGAGGGCCCGTTTAGATTGTTCATCACTCTCTGTCTGGGATTGAAGGTTCGAAGCTCTTTTGCCATAACTTATAGGCATTCGATCAAGAGGGCTCGCTTCCTGCTGAGCAATGCGTCTGGACTATCCTCTGTTCCTGCTGTGCTCACGGTTCTTTTGCCGTAGTTTAGAGGCATGCGATCAATGAGCGCTCGCCTCTCCGTCAGCAGCAAGTTGTTTGCATCCGCTGTGCTGGGCTTCCAGTCTCGTTTTCCAAAATGAAGCGGCATTCGATCAATGAGAGCGCGCTTGTCGTAGGACGGGGTCTGGAAGTGTCCCATCTGACGCTTACCGAAGTTGAGGGGCATCCTATCCAGTAACGCTCGCTTGCCCGTCCCGTCCGTGTCCTCTGCAGAACTCTTCTGGGAGCTCCGCTTGCCGAAACTGACCGGCATTCTGTCCAGAACAGTGGGTTTCGGTGCTGAGTCGGCGCTCAGTTCCACATCAGCGCCTGAGTCTGGTCGCTTTCCGAAGTGAAGAGGCATACGATCCAGCAGCGCTCTCTTGTCTTCACCATCTCCCGCTTCTGTTGGCAGCAGGTCAGGATCCCGTTTTCCGTAACTTATGGGCATACGATCCAGCAGAGCTTTCTTGTCAGCTGTCCCAACGTCTGTGTGCTCAGAGGAGTCCAGATCCTGGTTGGGTCTTCTCTTGCCGAAGTTGAGTGGCATGCGATCTAACAAAGCTCTTTTCCCTCCTATCTCGATGCCGAAGTCCCCAGCATGGCCCGGTTCCTGCCCGGTCATTCTCTTGCCGTAACTTATCGGCATGCGATCCAGTAACGCTCTCTCTTTGCTGACACACTCAAGTCTTGGGAAGCGCTGGACTCATATCCGGACAGTCTCTTGCCGTAGCTGATGGGCATCCGATCCAGCAGAGCTCTTTTCTGCTGCAGGTCCATGTGGTGAGGGAGCTGCAGGTCCTGGTTGAGTGTCCTCTTTGCGTAGCTGATGGGCATGCGGTCTAACAGAGCTCTTTTCTGCCCCATGTCCACATCGTGAGAGACCTGGAGGTCCTGCTGGGACGTCCTCTTGCCGTATCCAAACGGCATCCGATCCAAACGCTTGTGG
>JADBJO010000529.1:584854-624854 GCA_016801955.1 Conus betulinus | reverse complement strand
TTCTTCTTCTGTCTGTCTCTCTGTCTGTCTGTCTGTCTGTCTGTCTGTCTCTCTGTCTGTCTCTGTCTGTCTGTCTCTCTCTCTCTCTCTCTCTCTCTCTCTCTCCTCTCTCTCTCTCTCTCTCTCTCTCCTTGTTCTTCTTCTGCTTCACAATGTATCTTGGGCCAAAGCTATTCAAAATGTGTAAACAAAAGGGAGATTAATCTGCAATATTTGCCATATTGATCATAAAGAAGGAGGAGGAAAAAGGAAAAGAAACGAGGGTGGCAAAAAACGGATGACAGGCCCACGTGACTGAAAATGCATTCCATCAATGTCAACATGCAGTATTCGTCCGCCCGATGTTATCGAATAAAAAGGAAAGTGTGTTTCAATAATTTGATCGTAGTTATTGGTCTTCGGAACTCTCGGGCATCATAATCCATACAAATTATGCAGTGAGTGGAATGAATGAGGCCGGGTAGTAAGAGAAGGTGTGGAGAGAGAGAGAGAGAGAGAGAGAGAGAGAGAGAGAGAGAGAGAGAGAGAGAGAGAGAGACAGAGACAGAGACAGACAGACAGACAGACAGACAGACAGACAGACAGACAGACAGGCAGGCAGAGACAAGACAGACAGACAGACAAAAAGAGGGAGGGAGAGAGAGAGAGAGAGAGAGAGAGAGAGAGAGGAGAGAGAGAGAGAGAGAGAGAGGAGAGAGAGAGGGGGAGAGAGAGAGAGAGAGAGAGAGAGAGAGAGAGAGAGAGGGGGATAGACAGACAGACGAAAAGAACACACGACATAAAGATACTCATTCTGTGATACCTCAGCGAAGAAGCGTGTGATGCGCGTGTTCCATAGTTTGTTTGTATGTCCATCCATAAATAAGATCACACACAAAGCACAAAATCGATTTTCATGGAACTTGTTAGAAATGTGAAATGTGGTTCAACGACAGACCGATTTAGTTTGGGTATGGATCCATAGCATAGATTCGGGTCAAAGGGCGGATCGATAATCCATTTAGCACAAAAAAGTACCGACTGGTTTGATGAAAACATTTTTTTTCAAATTCAGATAGATAGATGACGATGATCAAAATCATTCTTTTAAGTTCCATTCTTGTCTGAGACAGCATGACAGGGTTCTACTCGACGCTTACTTTCGTAATCTGTCCCGGCGTCAACCAGGCCCGAGAGATACAGATACTTGCAGTTTTAGTTTAAATTTGAGCAACACTCTCAGAGACGCATCCATGAAATTGATTAGACTCGCCTTTTTATTTCAGTCTTCCCGATTGAGCTCACAGCAAACTCAGCTCTGGGTTGAAACTGGTTGAGGCAGAAAAAATTCCTACAAATATGTATATGTATTTAGATATTCATAAAGTTTATTCCTTGCACACAGATAGTTTCGCGCTGCTGCCTTTGAAAGACTTAGATATTAGATACATACCGAAATTATTATGAAAAGGTTTAACGATGTTTCTCAATGGAATTTGTTGGCCCTGAAAAGAGTAAAAAAAATTTTTAATTAAAATAAACTGTGATTGCACATGTAGCAGTCCCTATTAGTATTGAATTTAACTTTAAAAAAAAATCTTATTCATCATCCTCGGCACTTCAGTGCCATTAGGGGCCTGTCGCCACGTCAAGCCAGACAGCGGCAGTCAGCAGGAAGAACTGCACATCAACTCGGGCATAAGAACCCAAAGGAGGAGACCCAGCACTTCTACAGTCATTTCGGCGGTCTTCAGGGGGGTGCCTGATTAAAGTGCCTGTCCTGATTAAAGTGCCTGTCCTGATTAAAGTGCCTGTCCTGATTAAAGTGCCTGTCTTGATTAAAGCGCCTGTCCTGATTAAAGTGCCTGTCTTGATTAACGTGCCTGTCCTTAGTAAAGTGCCTGTCTTGATTAAAGTGCCTGTCCTGATTAAAGCGCCTGATTAAAGCACCTGTCCTGATAAAGCGCCTGTCCTGATTAAAGTGCCTGTCTTGATTAAAGTGCCTGTCTTGATTAAAGCGCCTGACCTGATTAAAGCGCCTGTCCTGATTAAAGCGCCTGTCTGATTAAAGTGTCTGCGTTGATTAAAGCGCCTGTCCTGATTAAAGTGCATATCCTGATTAATGTCCAGATTAAAGCTCCTGTCCTGATTAAAGCGCCTGTCCTGATTAAAGCGCCTGTCCTGATTAAAGTGCCTGTCTTGATTAAAGTGCCTGTCTTGATTAAAGCGCCTGTCCTGATTAGAACGCCTGTCTTGATTAAAGTGCCTGTCCTGATTAAAGCGCCTGTCCTGATTAAGGCGCCTGTCTTGATTAAAGCGCCTGTCCTGATTAAAGCGCCTGTCCTGATTAAAGTGCCTGTCTTGATTAAAGCGCCTGTCCTGATTAAAGCACCTGTCCTGATTAAAGCGCCTGTCCTGAATAAAGCGTCTGTCCTGAATAAAGTGCCTGTCCTGATTAAAGCGCCTGTCCTGATTAAAGTGCCTGTCCTGATTAATGTCCTGATTAAAGCGCCTGTCCTGATTTAAAGTGCCTATCCTGTCTTGATTAAAGTGCCTGTCCTGTCCTGAAAGTGCCTGTCCTGATTAAAGAGTCTGTCCTGATTAAAATGCCTGTCCTGATTAAACAGTCTGTCCTGATTAAAGTGCCTGTCTTGATTAAAGTGCCTGTCCTGATTAAAGTGCCTGTCCTGATTAAAGCGCCTGTCCTGATAAAAGCGCCTGTCCTGATTAAAACGCCTATCCTGATTAAAGAGCCTGTCCTGATTAAAGTGCCTGTCCTGCTTAAAGCGCCTGTCCTGATTAAAGCACCTATCCTGATTAAAGTGTCTGTGCTGGTTAAAGCTCCTATCCTGATTAAAGTGCCTTTCCTGATTAAAGCGCCTGTCCTGATTAAAGTGCTTGTCCTGATTAAAGCGCCTGTCCTGATTAAAGTGCCTGTCCTGATTAAAGCACTTTCCTGATTAAAGTGCCTGTCCCGATTAAAGCGCCCGTCTGATTAATGTCCTGATTAAAGTGTCTATCCTGTCCTGATTAAAGCGACTGTCCTGATTAAAGCGCCTGTCCTGATTGAAGTGCCTGTCTTGATTAAAGCGCCTGTCCTGATTAAAGCACCTGTCCTGATTAAAACGCCTGTCCTGAATAAAGCGCCTGTCCTGAATAAAGTGCCTGTCCTGATTAAAGCGCCTGTCCTGATTAAAGTGCCTGTTCTGATTAAAGCGCCTGATTAAAGCGCCTGTCCTGATTAAAGTGCCTGTCCTGATTAATGTCCTGATTAAAGCGCCTGTCCTGATTGAAGTGCCTGTCCTGTCCTGATTAAAGTGCCTTTCCTGATTAAAGTGCCTGTCCTGATTAAAGAGTCTGTCCTGATTTAAATGCCTGTCCTGATTAAACAGTCTGTCCTGATTAAAGCTCCTGTCCTGATTAAAGTGCCTGTCTTGATTAAAGTGCCTGTCTCGATTAAAGTGCCTGTCCTGATTAAAGTGCCTGTCCTGATAAAAGCGCCTGTCCTGATTAAAACGCCTGTCCTGATTAAAGAGCCTGTCCTGATTCAAGTGCCTGTCCTGATTAAAGCGCCTGTCCTGATTAAAGTGCCTGTCCTGATTAACGTGTCTGTGCTGGTTAAAGCTCCTATCCTGA
Organism: Conus betulinus; assembly: GCA_016801955.1. Classification (NCBI taxonomy): domain Eukaryota; kingdom Metazoa; phylum Mollusca; class Gastropoda; order Neogastropoda; family Conidae; genus Conus; species Conus betulinus. Next base: position 621,239 of record JADBJO010000529.1, on the reverse strand, counting down.
TTAAAGTGCATTTCCTGATTAAAGCGCCCTGTCCTGATTAAAGTGCTTGTCCTGATTACAGCGCCTGTCCTGATTAAAGTGCCTGTCCTGATTAAAGCGCCTTTCCTGATTGAAGTGCCTGTCCTGTCCTGATTAAAGTGCCTTTCCTGATTAAAGTGCCTGTCCTGATTAAAGAGTCTGTCCTGATTTAAATGCCTGTCCTGATTAAACAGTCTGTCCTGATTAAAGCTCCTATTTTGATTAAAGTGCCTGTCCTGATTAAAGTGCCTGTCCTGATTAAAGTGCCTGTCCTGATAAAAGCGCCTGTCCTGATTAAAACGCCTGTCCTGATTAAAGAGCCTGTCCTGATTCAAGTGCCTGTCCTGATTAAAGTGCCTGTCCTGATTAACGTGTCTGTGCTGGTTAAAGCTCCTGTCCTGATTAAAGTGCCTTTCCTGAATAAAGCGCCTGTCCTGATTAAAGTGCTTGTCCTGATTACTGCGCCTGTCCTGATTAAAGTGCCTGTCCTGATTAAAGCACCTTTCCTGATTAAAGTGCCTGTCCCGATTAAAGCGCCTGTCCTGATTAATGTCCTGATTAGAGTGCCTGTCCTGTCCTGATTAAAGCACCTGATTAAAGCTCCTATTTTGATTAAAGCGCCTGTCCTGATTAAAGCGCCTGTCCTGATTAAAGCGCCTGTCCTGATTAAAGTGCCTGTCCTGATTAAAGCGCCTGATTAAAGCACCTGTCCTCACTAAAGTGCCTGTCCTGATTAAAGTGCCTGTCCTGATTAAAGTGCCTGTCCTGATTAAAGTGCCTGTCCTGATTAATGTCCTGATTAAAGTGCCTGTCCTGATTAAAGCGCCTGTCCTGATTAAAGTGTCTGTGCTGGTTAAAGCTCCTGTCCTGATTAAAGTGCCTTTCCTGATTAAAAGCGCCTTTCCTGATAAAGTGCTTGTCCTGATTAAAGCGCCTGTCCTGGTTAAAGTGCCTGTCCTGATTAAAGCACCTTTCCTGATTAAAGCGCCTGTCCCGATTAAAGCCTGTCCTGATTAATGTCCTGATTAAAGTGCCTGTCCTGTCCTGATTAAAGCGCCTGATTAAAGTGCCTGTCCTGATTAAAGCGCCTGTCCTGATTAAAGCACCTGTCCTGATTAAAGCGCCCTTTCTTGATTAAAGTGCCTGTCCTGATTAAAGCGCCTGATTAAAGCACCTGTCCTGACTAAAGTGCCTGTCCTGATTAATGTCCTGATTAAAGCGCCTGTCCTGATTAAAGTGCCTGTCCCCCCCCCTGTCCTGATTAATGTCCTGATTTAAAGCGCCTGTCCTGATTAAAGTGCCTGTCCTGTCCTATTAAAGTGCCTGATTAAAACACCTGTCCTGAGTAAAGCGCCTGTCCTGATTAAAGCGCCTGTGCTGATTAAAGCGCCTATCCTGAGTAAAGCACCCTGTCCTGATTAAAGCGCCTGTCCTGATTAAAGCTACAAAGGACAGAGCCTACAAGGTCCCGAATTGAGCACTACAATTGCTAGGCCGCGCAGCCAGCTTCAGTGAGCGTCCGTTCAACCCCCCCCCCCCCCCCCCCCCCCCCCCCCCCCCCCCCCCCCCCCCCCCCCCCCCCCCCCCCCCAATCCCCACCCCACCCGCACACATACCTCCCTCCTCCTGCAGTGCTCCACTGCTTCCTTCCACCGACAATCCCTACGAACTTGCTAATACCCATGACCTCGACATGACCTTACCACGAGCGCATACGTGGAGGAGGGAAAAATCGAAAGTGATATGAGTAGGAGAGAGCAGGACATGAACAGCCCACACAACTGGAGACTTTTTATGCTGATCGATGATTATGATGAGGATGACGACGATTGTGACATGCAGTTCCCTTCTTGTCACAGACTGCGTGACAGAGCTTGTACACTACGCTTACTTCCACAATGGCGTATACCAGGCCCGAGAGATACAGATGCAGTGTTGGTCGGGGAATTTTGGGCAACACTCTCAGCGACGCCTCTATCCAGTGGATAAATTTTCAACTGTATGCTTCCAGTCTTTCCATGTGGGCCCATCGCAATGTCAGTTCTACGTACGAGCCGGTCGAGGCTGAAAAATCACACAAATAAACTATTCTGGCGAGAATCGATTCCACGATATCCCCCCCCCCCTGCGCGCAATCCATGACGCTAATCATCGCATTTCAAGTGGAACACATTATATTTATACACTATCCAGCACGAGAAAGGGCGTGATTCCATCTGTCCGTAAGCGATTTCGGTCAGGGCATCCATTAGGGCGTCCGGAAAAATGTTGGCGTGTTCACCAGATTTGCGATCATATTATAGAACTACGACCGTTTTCACATAGACAGAGATGTTCATTTACTTCTGTTCAGGAGCACTTATGTCCCTTGATATCTTAATGGAGTGTCCTGCGCGTGCCTGTACCCATCGTCAACACAGCGCAGGCCTCCAAGGGTGGTACAGGACTGCTCTAAAGGCAGGTGAAGACAGTGCTTCTGGGTCCTCCACCTTCGGGGTGTTTCTTTTTTTCTTCTTTGCCTTAACTAGGCTGACCCTGGAGAAAGGTCCAGTGACGGTGACGAAAGACCCACTGACCACAGGGAAAGTCCTGTTGACAGTGGGAAAGACTACAACTTTGGATTCTCTCTTGAGGGCACACATAAGACCGTATGGCGAAAGCTTGGCTGTGTCTGGAGTGGCACTGTCTTCATCTGTCCCGTGGGCAGGGGTGGTTGGGTCTGTGGGGTGTGCTCGACAGCTGGAGGGTGGTGTTTTTCGCCGATGGGTTCTGCAGTCATGAAATACGGGCTGGTACACCCATGGGGATGCTACCTTAAGGCTGTTACGAGTTGCATCCTGTAGCCTGATTTACCTCTGTTCAGGAGCAGTTATGTCCCTTGATATCTTAATGGAGTGTCCTGCGCGTGCCTGTACCCATCGTCAACACAGCGCAGGCCTCCAAGGGTGGTACAGGACTGCTCTAAAGGCAGGTGAAGACAGTGCTTCTCTGGGTCCTCCCCAGCACCTTCGGGTATTTCTTTTTCTCAGAACTACGACCGTTTTCACATAGAGAGAGATGTTCATTTACCTCCCTTTTCCTTTCAATCACGGCAAGATTTCACCCAGTGCCCTCCTTTTTGTTTTGGTTTGGTTTGTTTGGTTTGGTTTTTGATTTGGTTTGGTTGGTTTGGTTTGGTTTGGTTTGATTTGGTTTGATTTGGTTTGATTTGGTTTGTTTGGTTTGGTTTGGTTTGGTTTGGTTTTTTTTTTTTTGGTTTGATTTGGTTTGATTTGGTTTGGTTTGATTTGGTTTGGTTTGGTTTGGTTTGGTTTGGTTTGGTTTGGTTTGGTTGGGTTTGGTTTAGTAGGTTTGCTTTGGTTTGGTTTGGTAGGTTTGGTTTTGTTTAGATACCATGTTCCCATACTCATGGGACTGACATTGTTGTAGTCTTCCCTGCTCTGGTCACATAAACCCACGTGTTCTCTGACTAGTTCTATGAGCTGTTCTATCTTTGTTGTTCTGAACAACATATCGCCAGTGACATAGTTTCTCACATCATTCAAGCGTGTCTTTTCACAGGAAATTATCACACAATGTGATGAAAACGGCATCACGCCGATCGCTAACCCGTCCCAAATTGGCATCGATCGTTATATATGCTCCGATCAAGATTAACACATCTGTAACCGTATCCGTAAACGGAGAAATGGAGTCACTGCCCTCTTCATTTCAATCGCGCGAGTTTTGCAGTAGCCGTAACCGTCAACAAACAAATGAAATCGCGCCTCTAAGGGATGAACGCACTGTGCTTTAGTTTATTGTGAATGTAAGCGCGCTTACATCCACTTGTGTTAGTAGTGTTAACGGTAGGATGAAACTTCTGCTCAGTGCTTTTACACAATTTCAGAGATCATAATTATTATGGCTGTCTGTCGTCATATGTGTTAACAGCCCAAATATTTAGACGTGTTCTTTCTTATTCAACGTAACTCATGAAAATGGAGGATGCATACATAAATCTCTCTCTCTCTCTCTCTCTCTCTCTCTCTCTCTCTCTCTCTCTCTCTCTCTCTCTGTCTCTCTCTCTCTCTCTCTCTCTTGTGATGGCCCACGCGGGTGCGCGCGCGTGTGTGTGTGTGTGTGTGTGTGTGTGAGTGTGTGTGTGTGTGTGTGTGTGTGTGTGCGCGCGCGTGTGTGTGTGTGTGTGTGTGTGTGTGTGTGTGTGTGTGTGTGTGTGTGTGTGTGTGGGCGTGCGCAAACACAAACACGCACGTATGAACGCACGCATGCATGCGCGCGCGCGCGCGCACACACACACACACACACACACACACACACACACACACAAATGCTGACAAACTGAAATCAGTTTGCTGTCAGATTAACCCTGAAGTTGTACTGAAATTTAACAGAATGATGACAAACTGTCGCGGTTTTTGTCATTACGAAAAAGATCAATTTCAAAGGCCATTTTAAAGTTCAGTTTCAATTCATTGACATCTGAAAAAAAAAAAATAATATCAGGAAATTCTCTCTCTCTCTCTCTCTCTCTCCTCTCTCTCTCTCTCTCTCTCTCTCTCTCTCTCTCTCTCTCTCTCTCTCTCTCAAAACTTGACTCTAAGTCTTCCTCGTCCTGATACTTCCTTTTTTTTAACACGTCATAGGGTTAAACAATAAAGAAATCACACATACACACACACACGCGCGCGCGCGCACGTACACACATACACATACACACGCGCGCGCGCGCGCGCGTGCGCGTGCGACTGCGCCCTTGTACGCACATTCGCATGCACGCACGCACGCACAGAGAGAGAGAGAGAGAGAGAGAGAGAGAGAGAGAGAGAGAGAGAGAGAGAGAGAGATGACATTGATTGTTTGGTCAATGCTTCGTTGAATTGTTGAATTGCAAAATGAAAACAACACGCCAGATAACCTGTGACAAAGCAACAAGAACGAATAACATTCAAATGCTGTTGAAATTCGCATATCTTATAATCGTTTGAGAGAAATCTCAGCATAATAAGTGATTGAAAAAAGAATTGGACAAATTGACCTTTCACCTTATCTCTTGCAAAATGGATTGCAGAAATGGATGAGAGAGAGAGAGAGAGAGAGAGAGAGAGAGAGAGAGAGAGAGAGAGAGAGAGAGAGAGACAGACAGACAGACAGACAGACAGACAGACAGACAGAATCTTGGATTCTTCTTGAAACTTTTACTTTGGATGTCTTTTCTACAGGTGATGATTTTTTTCTTTTTCTTTTTTTTTCCGTTTTCGGGATTTTTTTTTTTTTTTTAAAAGAGAATGTGAAGATTAATATTGTGAACCTTCCGCTCTGTGCATCGAAGACTTCAAACTTATCCAAGGGGACTCTTCCTGTGTCTAGATGTATCCCATAAAGCTCTTGTCATTCACCTCTGAATTTTGCGTCCTTCGAAATGTCTTAAGACCTTTGTTCCTTTGTGTTTCATTGTAACATATTAGTACCGCCTATGTTCACACAAGCATCAGATACCTCCTTCTCTGGAGGAAGACCGGAGAGTCTTGCAACCTCCAACAATTTTGTTGGATCTTTGGTATTTCCGCCTTGGTTTTGTTTTCACCCGCGTCCGGTTGTCTCTTTCTCACGCGGTCTGTCTGTCTGTCTGTCTGTCTGTCTGTTTGTCAGTCTCTCTGTCAGCAGGATTACGAAATGCTACCGAACCGAGTTTTAGCAAGACTCGGTGAAAAGATGAATTTCGGCCCTAAGACGAAGCTGTTTAAATTGTGTTGCAGGTCCGTGGTGTTCATCTGGATCGTATAGAGGATCTTAACATTCGATTAGTAACTGAAATTATTGCTTTTTTTTTGTTTGTTTGTTTCTTGGTTTGTTTTGTTAACATTGTGAAGTCAATATCACGAATCATCTACAAGGTTCATAACTGTTGCAAATGTTAACACTTTCTAGTTTGTTTGTTTGTTTTTTTATTTTAAGTGATTCATTATAACAGCAACAATAACAACAACAACAACAACATTTAAGATGCTTGACAACAGCCAGACAGCTCGGAGAAGAGACAGAGCACCTTCAAGTGGGTTTTGTGTGTGGTGTGTTTGTGTGTGTGTGTGTGTGTTTTGACTGCTCATTAAAATGCCGTGTTGCTGTGATTGGTTGATGTGGGCTTGTATGCGTTGATTGATGCGCACTTTACCACCCACCCCTCCCTACCCTACCCTACCCCTCAGCCGTACCTCCCTTTCACAACTCCCCCCCCCACCACCACACACACACACATACACACATACACACACACACATACCCGCCCGCCTCCACCCTGCCTGTTTTACTTCATCCAGTCATTCCTACCCCTCCACCCTCTCTCTCTCTCTCTGTCACACCATGTTTCATTGGTGGTGGTGGTGAGTCTGGTTCTTCTTCTTTCTTTGAGTGTCCACCTTCATCGAGTTGAAGATTCTGACACTTTTGTGTGTATGACCGTTTTTCTTTTATCCCGCCATTAAGGCAGCCATACTCCAACTTCGGGGAAGGTGCATGCTATGTGTAACGTGTCATCCATACCAACGCCAAACTGGCCTTCTCTTCCGAAAGTTGGTGATGGGATTTGACGTGTGTGCAAGATGTTGTGCGTGCATTCACACACGGAACCTCGGTTTTATAGTCTCAATCAAAGGACTGTATGGGGAATGGAGTCAGAAACCAATGTTAACTCCAAGGGAAAAATCCCCCTGTACCGAAATTCGAAACCGTAAGCTCAGGACCCGAGTCCGGCGCTCTACTAACTGAGCTATTCCGCCCCCTTGGTTAGTGATTGCTTTTCTTCTTTTTTTTTCACTTTTTTTAAAGGGGGGAGGGGGGGATAGTTGGTCGGTAGCATTCATTGTTCACCCCTTCCTGCCCTCCCCTACCCCCAACCACCCTCACCAGTCCCTCTTCCCACCATCCATCTCATCCAATCCCTGACGATCGACAGTTTCATTCGTTCTGAAGGATTCAGAGCCTTCAACACAATCTTTGACCCACGAATCGTCCTCTTACTGCTCGCCTATTCCCCCCCCTCCCCTCCCTCACCTTTCCATCCCCCCCCCCCATCCCCCCCCCCCCCCCCCCCCATCCGGGTACAAAGCTTACCTCCAACTGACGCACCTATAACTTACTATTTGCATCCTTGTGACTCATGTTTGGAGAATGACCGTTTCGTTCAGACAGTCCCCGAACGAGTGCTCCTTTTCTCCTCTGCGGAATCGTGTTGAAGAAGTGTCTGGCGCTGGACTGAGGTCTGCTTAGTGTGTTGGTGCCACTAGTGTCTCACAACTGCAGCCTCGTGGTAAGGACACTTAACACACGGCGGAGACCATCGCTTCCGCAGTTTTTAGTCTGGCTTTGTTTGATTTTACTTCGTTTTTTTCTTTTAGCTCGACGTTTTAATATTTTACATAGTATACAAAGAAACTGTAACCCTTTCCCCTCTTCGTGCATCCAATTCATCGCCTGCCCCACCAACAAAAAAAGGGGGGAAAAATCTCGCTCAAATTATTCAAACGTCTAGAATTCGACTGGGACTGTAGACTGTTAGTATGGCTTTGCTACCTTCAAATAAAGACATTCATGTATGTGAAAAGAAAATGGATCAAGACAAAAATGTATGACTCTCAGACTCACGAACAACTGAATAAGAAATATTGACCATTCTTTTATAATGCAAAATCTCGGGGGGGGGGGGGGGGGGGGTTCTCTCTCTTTTTTGTTATCTAAGTCGGCAACACTTGAATGTACTCGCTTGCCATCAATATAATTGCCCAGATAAGAGCCCTCTACGCTGCATACTACCGTGCAATTTTTTAGCCTCTGTCGTTTAATGACGAGAGTGCAAGCAATGTGGCAGTAATAACAATATCTCTAATCACTTTTTCTTCTCATTCAACGTTAACATGTCACGACCAGCTGGCATGGGGCCCTGTCAGGGTTGTCACCACGCAGCAGGAAAATGTTGTCCTGAAATTGAGCAACAGACTCAACATAACTACCAAATATGCACAGCAATTTGTCACACGGTAGATAAACTATTTCAGGGGGGATGTACAAAGCTACATACAAAATATGTACAACAATTATAACACGGTAGATAAACTATTGCAGTTCAGTTCAGTTCAGTGGTTTATTTATTTAATGTCTTTTCATCGTCAGATGATGATACACTCGCAGGGCCACGGGACCATGTCAGGATTGTTATCACGCAGGGGGAAAAATCCCGTGCTGAAAACGAGCGGCAAACTCAACGTAACCCCATACAAAATATGTCCTGCAATTTGTAACACGGTAGATAAACTATTGCAGGAGCCTCGGGGCCATATCAGGATTGTCACCACGCAGGGGGAAAATGTTGTCTTGAAAACGAGCAACAAACTCAGCCTAGCTCTATACAAAATATGTGCAGCAATTTTTAACATGCTAGATAAACTCTTTAAAGATGAATAGGTGGAATACTGAGGGACTCAACCTTTCGTACGAATTTCACCCTCATCCCCGCTCTTAAAAAGTTTTGTTTGTTTTTTAAAGTAAAAGACCACTCAGGAAACCGCAGATGTCCATCAAAGTCAAGCATGTATTGGATATGCCATTGCGTTAGTTCATAGGCCAAATATATCGAGTCGTCAGGGGAAGTAACCGTTTTGTGCGGACCGGAAAGAGTTACTTCCCGTGTATATTTCATAACCGGACATGCTAAACGCAAAATGTCAGAGTTTGTAGTATGAAAAAGTCCGAACACTCCATTAGAATATGTTACTTTGGCCACATTCCATCTCTCCACACACACATTTTGGTTAAAACTGTTTGTGTAGGCTTTTCTTTCTCTTGGTTTCAAAGTGAGGTGACGGCAGGCGAAATGAACACAAACTTGAAAGAAAAAAAATCACTGTTCCGCCGAACAAAAGAGACAAACAAACTCAAAAGACAAAAGACGACGCGTTTCGACGTCTGCGGTCTTCTTCAGACAAGACAAACAACATTCAAAACAACAGCGAAAGCGAGAAACAGTTATGTATCTCCTGAAATTGGGCGTGAAAATGGTGGGGGAAATGGGGGGGGGGGGGGGGGGGGGGGTATCAAAATTTATTAGAAAATTGCCGACCGATCCTGGATCCGTCCTTGATCCGGATCCGCCCCAGATACTCGTGGTTGGCAATAATTGATGAAATATATTAAATGTTTGAAAATAGTTTAAAAAAAAAAAAAAAAAAATTTTTTAAAAAAGCTCTTGATTCGTTTGTGACTTGAGCCGTAACGATCTATCAAAATGAGCAGTTTCACGTGTAATCAAGGTTAAAGACATAATCGGCCCAAAGTGCGGGATGGTTTAACTTCTCTTGAATACGATGTTAGTAGTAAGGATGTATAACCGAACGAACTGGTGCTCGATGCGAGTCAGATCGATCCACCCGATATAGTTCTCCACTTGCTCTTGTAGCCACCATTAAATGCACGTATCGACACCAGAAACTCCCCGACGTGGAGATGCTGGCGAACACGAAGAGGTTTTTTTTTTTTTGTTTTGTTTTGTTTTTTTCCTGAAGTCATCTGCTCCCCACTCTGTAGATAAACCTGTTCTGGATTTGAAAGAAAACGAGGGGAAGATAACGCTTTTTTTTTATTTTCCACTGCAAATAGAGTTACCTTTTCTCAGTTTATGGGCCAAGCGAACAGACCAAGACAGTCAAATATTTGATTTGATGGGAGATATCGACTGGCTGCATTACAGGCGCACCGTGTCACATTTTCTCTCAGTGACTGAACTTCAACAGTGGACTGATGGTGCAAAACTACTTCCGTCTGAAATTGGATAGCTCTGGAACGGAGAATGGAAACATAGATGATCATTAAGTATATGCATTCAGTGACCCAAGTATGCGCATTGCTAGAAATTTGTCTGGACTAAAACTTCTTTAAAGAATTTTCAGAGCATTTGAATGATGTATACCGAGTTACTACAATCTGTAGTAAGATTAATTGAGTTTGCAAATAATCAAAAATTAAAGTAAAACAAAACACGCATGAGTCCAGCTCTCCTAGCTTTCCAATGTCATAGCCGTCTTTAAAGAATTTTCAAAGCATTTGAATGATGTATACCGAGTTACTACAATCTGTAGTAGGATTAATTGAGTTTGCAACTGATTAGCAATTAAAGTAAAACAAAACACGTATGAGTCCTGCTCCTAGCTTTCCAGTTTCATAGTACATTATAAACTGTCAGTTACATGTATTCAAGCACACTATAAATCTGTAAACAAGCATCTAGTGTCATGCGTACGTGTACTTCATGTAGCCATATAGAACTGAGAAGCATACGATAAAGCATTTCAATGTGCATAAATACATGCACCTGTCAGTCTGTACTCTGCAGAAAGAGTTAAAAGATTGGGGAACTGACCGCACAAATTTATAATAATATGACCAATTTTCATTACAGTTTGAAGAACAGGAGAGAGAGAGAGAGAGGAGAGAGAGAGAGAGAGAGGGAGGGAGAGAGAGAGCGAGAGAGCGAGAGCACAGCACAGCATGCAAGCAAATGAATAATACATACACATTTATATGCACAACGCACCAGAATATTGATATGATACCTATACTGCATAGCTAAATTATCTCTGTAACTCGAAAAGCTAAGTAAGCTAAACAATCATTATTTCATCTATTTCTTCGTTTTTTATTTGTTTTCTTTTTTTCTTTTTTTTTTTTTTTTTTCAAAGTACAAAATTCTGCCAATCACTGTATCACACACAAACATGCAGACTACACACACCGCAGTGATGCATAATCAGTGTGTGTAAGAATCAACAAAAGACGTTTTCACTTTTTTACTTTCCCCTTCATATAAGAGCTAAATCACTTGAAACAAATATTGAAATTTACAATCAATCCATTCCACTGACCCCCAAAACCTGGGACTTGATACCTTAGTCTCATCGGTCTGTTCATAAAAATTACAGCTTCTGTATCTGAAATGGACATTGTACCAAAGAGCCATCATTTTATTTGTCTCATGATTATTAGGGGTTTTGTTTCTTAGTTTCTGTTCATTGATTTGAGATCTTTCAGTCTTTGGGATCACTAAGCTGTCCTAGTCTACCATGTCTAACGAGTGGAAATCCTACAGAATCAAAAACCACTGTCTGGGCTGTTTTTAAGAGGTTGTAACCTTCTCTAAATCTCGCAAACGGGGCCGGTGTGTTGGACACGGATTCGCTGACGATGTGGAAGAAGAAAACTCGTTGTTAAAGTCGTCATACTGTATATTTGTGCAGACTTTTTTTTCATTTTGATTTACGAATAATCTGTTTGTTTATTAATTAATTCATTCAGTTATCTGTTTGTTTTATGTACTTATGAATGTTTGTGTATGTTTGTTTTCCTTACTTATCTATAAATCTCTTTATTCCTCCTTCGGGAATCGTCTGTGATAGTTTCCAATGTTACCTAACGTAGCGCGTATCGATGTTTTTCTTCCAGTTGATTTCTTCGACGAGCGTAGGTTCCATGGGACGAGTCTTCAGTCGCTGAGGCTTATCAAACAAGATGGCGGCGCGTCCAGTATGGATGGTCCACTATACCGCAACTTGTTTCCGGCCATTGAGAGACAGAGACAGAGATGGATATAATATAAATGGAAAAGAATTTTATTTTGGCGTCTAAAACTGTGGCCATGTGAAACTCTGCAAACAATGACCCAGTTTCATTCCCGTTCTGTCTAGCAGTCCTCAAACACAATACTCATTGACGATTAAATTACAATACAATCACCAGCCGCCGTGACGACAACTGTTTTGTGCCACGGACTCCACGGCTGGAGGGTCGTGGGTTCGATTCACATCAAAACCGTCTGTTCGTGGGATTTTTCTTTCTGCCCCGACAAGCTCCTACTCAAAATTGAGTTCGCTTCAGTTTCATTGTCATCAAGGAGACAGCACTGCGTGCGGACTAGTCCATATACGCTACACCACATCCGCTAAGTTTTGAGACCACATTACGCATGATTTTGAAGCTGATGGATAAATGAAATTAACAACAAAGATGAGACAATTGAAGAAGAGGATCTCGTGGCTACGACTCAGCGGATGTCTGACCCTACGCATTATCCCGACGACGCGCTGGTCAGACCTTGAGGCCTACCATGCCACTTAATTTTTTTTTTTCTCTTTTTTTATTTTTTAATGTGTGTTGTGATGTTCACTATGGCTTTCAACTACGAAAACTGCAACCACACAGAAGAGTTTTCATCCACTGAATGGATGCGCGCCTCTGACAGCGTCTCTCAAAATTTCCTTACCAACACTGCGGGTGTCTGTGTGTCTCGGACCTGGATGATGCCGGGATACATCATGAAATTAAGCGTAGAGCATGACTCTGCCATGGAGTTCTCAGACCAGAATAGACATCAGTATCATCATATTTACCATCCTCATCCTCTTCGATCAGCATAAAAAAAAAAAATCACGTTCTGTGGCCCTTCATGCCCTGCTCTCATGGTGACCTCACGTTTTCGGATTTCCTGTCCATGCCTGACCTTGACAAGATATCCTGACGCGGGTCACCGGCATTGGCAAGTTCATGGGTACTGTCGTTCGACGGATGCGGTGGCGCCCCTCTTTTAGAGAGAGACTCATTCACGGCTGGCTCCGCGACTAAGTATTATTAACCTATTACTGTCGTCAGTAAGGGGATTAGAGGGTGGTGTCCCCCGCATATGTTTGGATCAAACTAGGCATCACACGAACTTTCACTTCACCCAGCAGCAAAGTACTGATTCCTCTCCTCTTGGGCTGCCCAGTAACGATTTTTGATGTGGATTGCCGGTGCCCGGGCTGTGGAGGGACGGGCCAGGCTGTGGCTGTGGGACAGGTGTGTGCGGAATGAGCGGGCGTGAGTGCACTGCCACTGAGGTACCACAGCAGAGAGTACATGACATCAACAACAACAACAACAACAACAACAATAAAGTTATCAAAGCTTTCTCTTTCTTCCCCCCCTCTTTTCCCCTTCCTCTGTCCTTTCCCTCCACTGTTTCCCTTCCACTCCACTGTTCCCCAGCTTCCCCACTACCCTCCACTCCAACTGTTCCTCCATATCCCTACCACAACCACCGACATCTCTCTCTCTCTCTCTCTCTCCTCTCCTCTCTCGGGGGGTGGCCTCTCCTCCGTCTCCTCTCTCTCTCCTCTCTCGCTCGCGCTCGCTCGCTCTCTTTCTCTCTCTAACACATTTCCCTCTCGTCCACACACACACCACACACACACACACAACACACACACACCACACACACAATACAATATAAAAAGATATGACAGAAGATTGGTTTGATATGATAGATAGATACGATCATTTGATTTATGATTTACATGTATTATGTGTTTGTCAGATATATATGGATTCGCCGTACGCTGTAAACCTTGTCGCAGTGGATTTTTGTACGGCATGTGTTGTCTACTGCGACTCGTCACCAAAGCTTTAAATTAACAACCTCTCTGTATTGTAATATCAAGTAAGACTCTATTTTCGCCTTTTTTCCTTCCCTAAAAAACAACAACAACAACAACAACCAAACAACAACAACAAGGAAACAACAAACAAATGAATAGCAAACAAAATAAAATCCAAATGGAGGTTAACGAAGATGGGGTTTGAAATGATAGCATAGACTGTCGTGAAGGTCGGAATGCCGAACTGACAGTGTATTTTGATGCTCTAGTTTTGCCCGCTATACGTGCTGTCTTACACGCGTGGGAAGCAGTTTAAAGTCACCGGTCACAACGCATCTATCAAGAATATTCTATGAAACAGGCCCATGAAAGCTGGGCTGAAAGCAAAACCTGTCAGATTTTCATCTGAAATAATTGTCTTCTTCAACTGAAGTTGCAATGCGCTCTCTCTCTCTCGCTCTCTCATCTCTCTCTCTCTCTCTCTCTCTCCTACTCTTCTCTCTCTCTCGCTCGGGTTAACTATTAATAAAGCATTGCCATTGTTGTTCTCTCCTCCTCCCCTCTCTCTCTCCTCCTCCTCCCTCCTCTCCCTCTCCTCTCTCCTCTCTCTCTCCTCCTGTGTGTGTGTGTGTGTGTGTGTGTGTGTGTGTGTGTGTGTGTGTGTGTGTGTGTATGTGTGTAGAGAGAGAGAGAGAGAGAGAGAGAGAGAGAGGGTGTTAGTGATGGATACGGTTGGAATATGCATTATATAATATATATATATATATATACATATATATATATATATATCATATATACATATATATATACTTATATATATATATATACTCCTTTATATATATATATATATATAGTATATATGTGTGTGTATATGTGTGTGTGTGTGTGTATATATTATTTTTTTTTTGTTGTTTGTTAAAAAATAGGATGGTAAAAGGAAGTTTTAAAATCGACAGCTCTGTTTCGAGCGCTGGCTTCTCGTCAGGATGGTTTTTGGTTTGGGTTGTCTACTGCCGGTGTTATATGGCCCAATGTCACTGTTTACACGTGCGGATTGGCTGCACGTGTTGTTTCGGTTTTTTCGGTTTTTTACAGTTCAGGGCGCGTTTGATGTGACCATGGGATCGTACGACGGTGCCGAAACATGCGAACTGGTCGGACTGTTTATGCTATCCAACATCCAAAAACAACTCGGAAAAGCAAGTCGGACTATACAGAGACGACGGGCCTCGCCGCGCTAAACAACAATCCAAAAACCATCGAAAAACAGAAAAAAGAAACTATGCAAAATTTTCCAAACCAAAACTTAAAAATCACCATCAAAGCAAAACAAAAAGGTAGTGAACTACTTAGACATAACACTTGACCTCAACAACCACATATATAAACCATGCAAGAAACCTAATGACACACACCATTTATGTAAACATCAAAAGCAAACCACCCACCATCTATACTAAAAACCATACCCAATGGCATAAACAAGAGATTATCTAATCTGTCACATAATGAAAGAGTATTCAACAAGCAGTGCAGTAGCAGATACCAAGAGGCATTGCAAAAAAGTTGGTTACAGTTACAAACTACAATACAAACCCAGATAACAACATGAACAAAAAAAAAAAAAAAAAGCAGGAAAAGGAAAATCACATGGTACAACCCTCCATATGATGGACGAGTAAAAACAAACGCAGGGAAAGAATTCTTCAAATATATTGACAGCATCCTTCCCAAAAGAACACAAATCGTCCAAAATATTCAACAAGAACACCGTCAAACTATCATATTCATGCATGCCTAACCTTAAAAATATAATTGATTCATCCAAACAAAAATGAAAAGCAACACAACAAAGAAGGGTGAAGAAAGGAAATCCTGCAATTGTACTAAAAGAGAACAGTGTCCCTTAAGCAACAAATGCCTCTATAACAACATTGTATACCAAGCCCCTGTGGACATCAGAAAATGAAAAAAGAAACATACATATAGGGATCACTGAAAATCACTTCAAAACCAGGTACGCAAACCATAAACAGTCATTCAACAACAAAGAAAAATACAAAAAAACCAAACAGAACTGAGCAAATATATTTGGAGACTTAAAGACAAAAAAATAAACTATAACATATCCTGGAAAATCATGAAAAGGGGCATCACCATACAACAACATTTCTAAAAGATGCAACCTACGTTCAAACAAAAAAATGGGTTAATACTATGCAAACCACACTTAGCAACTCTAAATACTAAAGTAGAAATAGTAAACAACTGCAGGCACAAATGGAAATCGTTGTCAGCAAACGCGCCCTGAACTGTGAACAACCGAAAACCGATCAACACGTGTGCAGCCATTTCCGCACGTGTAAAACAGTGACATTGGGCCATATAACACCGGCAGTAGGCGACCCAAAACCATCCTGACGAGAGCCAGCGCTCGAAACAGAGCTGTCGATTTTAAAACTTCCTTTTACCATCCTATTTTTTAACAGATGTTGCTCCCCAAGGGGGTCGAGCATTTTAAGAATTTTATTAGGCATTTAGTGGTATATATATATATATATATATATATATATATATATATATATATATATATATATGCAAAACCAAAAACTACAAAAAAGGTACAAAATCAAACTCAAAAAAGAGCAAACGAGGGGGAAACATTTTAGAACAGGACAGGAGCAACAAAAAATCTGTCTGTGTAATGAAGTAACTGGTGGACATTACAGGAAAAAAACTAACTTTTGTAACTCCAAAACCAAAAAACAACACTAAAAACCAAAAAACAAAACAAACCAGTTAAAGGAACAGTCAGAATCTATGCTAAGAAAAAAGAATTGACAAGGAAATTGTTTTTTAACAAAAAAAAGGTATCAACATTTATTTAGAAAAAAAAAAAAAAAACAATGACAAAAAGCAGCTCACTGAAACAAACAAATGAGAACAAGATGCAAAGCATATAAACGTACTACGCCCAGTTTATCTTGAATACGCGTGAGATATTCCATAAAGAGGGGAAAACCGTTTTGGGCTATTATAGCCATTAGTAACGGCTATTCTGGTAAAACATCGGCTATCATCTGTGACCCATAATGAACGTACCTACAAATTTTCAGAAAGATCGGCCAAGTAATTTCTTATAGAGATATTCCATAAATAAGAAAGCTGTTATGGACCGTTAAAGCCATTAGTAACGGCTTATAACGGGTAAAATAAAATATCAGGCATGATCCGTGACCCATAATGAACATTACATACCTACAAATTTTCAGAAAGATCGGCCAAGTACTTTCTGAGATATTCCATAAAGAAGAAAAACCATGATGGGCCGTTATAGTCGTTAGTAACGGCAATAACGGTAAAAAAAAATAACACACCGGGCATCATCCGTGACCCATAATGAACATACCTACAAATTTTAAGAAAGATCGGCCAAGTATTTTCTGAGAAATTCTATAAAGAAGAAAAAACCCGTCATGGGCCGTTATAGCCGTTAGTAACGGCAATAACGGTAGAAGAACACATCGGGCATCATCCGTGACCCATAATAAACATGCCTACAAATTCTCAGAAAGATCGGCCAGATCGGCCAAGTACTTTCTGAGATATTCCATAAAGAAGGGAAAACCATTATGGGCCGTTATGGCCGTTAGTTACGGCTTATAACGGTAACGGTAAAAATAACACATCGGGCATCATCTGTGACCCATATGAACATACCTACAAATTTTCAGAAAGATCTGGAGCGAGTGGAACACATTTTGACCACACACACACACACACACACACACACACACACACACACACACACAACACAACACAACACACACACAGAGAGGAGAGAGAGAGAGAGAGAGAGGAGAGAGGAGATGAGGAGAGAGTGAGGAGAGAGAGAGGAGGAGAGAGAGAGGAGAGAGAGAGATTTCTTTGTTCCCATGAGGATAAAGACTCCCTGGGAGAACTGATAAGACTGGGAGTACAAAAAAATTGAGAAAAGTAAAGAGCAGGGAGGATTATATCGTGTGGTCTATAAGTGGGAGTTCATGGCCGACCACGGAGACCACATTAAGAGTTGTAGAAGAGACGGAGGAGAGTGGAGAAAAAGGAAAGAAGAGAGCAGAAGGAGGGGGAGGGAAGGAGTGGAAAAGGGTCTATAGCCTGGATGGACCACGAGGGATTAGAGATGGCAGAAGCGGACGGAGAAGAAGGGGAGAGGGGCGGAAGCCCCCCCCCCCCGGCACCCCCCCCCCCCCCCCCCCGAAAGGGAAGGGGAGAAGAGGGGGAGCAGGGGGGGGAGGGGGGAGGGGGGATGAGGGGGGGGGTGGGGACCAGATTGGGGGGGAAAGAAGGAGAAGAGGGAGGGGCTAAGAAGGAGGAAGGGAGGGGGGGGGAGAGGAGGGGGAAAGAGGGGGGGGGGGGGGGGACGGGGGGAAAAAAGGGGGGAAGACAATTAAAAAGAAAAAAAAAAAGGAAAAGGAAGGGGGAGAGGAGAAAGGGAGACAAAAGAAGAAAAAAGAAAGAAAACGCGAAGAAAAAGGAATGAAATTCAAGAAGAAAAAACTGAAAGAAGCATGAGGTGAAGCGAATGGGAATAAAGGGAAAAAAAAAGAAAAGAAAAAAAAAAAATGAAAAAAAGAAAAAAAAAAAAAGAGAATTTTTAAAGAGAAGAAAAAAAAAAAAAAGAAAGGAGAAGAGGGAGGAGAGAGAGAGAGAGAGAGAGAGGAGAGAGAGAGAGAGAGAGAGAGAGAGAGAGAGTAGTAGAGGACGAAAAGTAAGAAAAGCGAAATAAAGAAGAAAAGTTTTTTTTTTTTAAAAAAAAAATAGAAAAAAAAAAAATGGAAATCAGAAAGGAAGCAACACAAAGGAAGAGACATGAATGAAAATCAAGAAGAAGAGAATGATGAAGAAAAAGAAGATTACAGGAAAAGAAGAAGGGGCGAAGACAAAGAAGAGAGGAGTTTTTTTTTTTTTTTTTTTTTTTTAATGTATATGTAAGGATAATCGAAACAGAACAAAAAAATAGAATAGAAGAGAAAAAAAAAAACGTCAGAAGAGAATGAAGAAAGGAAATGATGAAAGAAAAACGAGAAGAGTGAGAAAAGGTAGAAAAATTAGAATAAAAGGAAAACAGAACAGAAAGAAAAATTAGAAGAAGGGGGATAAGAAAAGGAAATGAAAACGTACAACGGAGTAAAAACAACAACAACAACAACAACAACAACAACAACAACAAAACCGAAAAGAAGAACAAAAAATGAAACAGATAAAAAGAAAAGGGAAGAGAAAGAAAACGGACAGAGACATTTGAAAAAGAAATAAAGAGGGGGAAAAAAGAAGAAAAGACATTCAAAAATGAAATTTATAAAGGGAAAAGAGAGCAACAACAACAAAAACAACAAGAACACCCGCAACACACAAACAAAAGCAGCAGCACAACAACGACAACAACAACAACAACAACAAGCACCCAAACCCACCAAACAAACTCATTCCCCAAGACTTACTATCGACAGGCATGGCTGCTGAAGATCATCACAGGAGAAAAAACGCAGGCTCTTGCTCTTACAACGAACGGTTGGATGCAGCGGCCTCAGAATCAGCAGCAGCAGCAGCAGCAGACAGGGGTGGGAGGGTCTCTGGCCACTTTGCTCGGATGGCAGTTTTCGGGTGGAACCTGTGGGGGACGCCGACTCTGATTCTTCTTCCTCCGATTAAAACCAGACCGAAGCTATCCCTGTGTTCAGGCCCCGCGCGTCAGGAAGACTTCATCCGACAGAACGAGCTAGCTACCTACGGTCACCTGCCCGCGTCAAACTGCCGAGAGTCGCGCGGGTAGCCGGGATGATAAAGCGGAAAGACAGAGAGAGAGGCAGGAGAAGCGAGACGGGCGGCTTTTTAAGTCCGTGTCACCGCCTCCGTCAAGCCATGGTCGCTGTCTCTCCTCTTAGCTTCGGCGTTAACTTTCTGACCCGAGCCGTCCCGGTCCCGGTGTAACATGCAATAAACACTACCGCGCCAAAAAGACTACCAAGGGAAGTTATGTCAAAGATTTTCAGTTAAAACTCTCTGTTCAAAACCCCACAAGATAACCTCTCTTTGAAATACAAGCTTTTTTTTTTGTCAAAAATTAAGGTCGGATTTTTGTTAAAAACAATATTCGGGTCGATTTTGTTTAAAACGATATTCGGGTCGACTTGTGTGTTTATTTGGAATTCATATAGAATGTAAAACTTTTCTTCTGATTAAGTTTACTTTGGTCATTGACGGAATGAAATATCAAAAGGGAGAGATCCATGCTATACGGCCAGTGAGTGGTAGTCTCCCTGCTTTGGGTGTTTTTCTCACTTGTCAATCCTGTTTCAGCGCCTGATGATTTTCACAGTCACCTCCCAGAAATGCCGGTCACTTTGGTATTTCTGAAGCCACGCTCCATCTCCCCTGTGTAAAACGAAAGCAAAATGACGGTAGTGTGAAAGCTAATCATGTTTATCTGCTTCCTCATCATGAAGATATCAATCTTCAGTGGCCTCCCTTGAGTTAGTACAGAATGCAGCATCAACGCCCCTACCAGCGTCTTGGACTATCGTTGACCATTTTCACTGTTTTCCAGGGAGAAACTGCTGTTATCCTTCACCGATGATATGAAAATCGAACATTAGCCTTCTTTTTCTCAGAGGACAACAATCATACAAGAAAACTGTGATAAAAGGAAAATCATTCTGCACATTATCTTCCATAGGTAACCGGTTACTATCCTCCAAGGGAAAGATGGTAGAAGGAAAATAATATGAAAGTAGAAATTATCCTTCAAGATTTCAGTGACAGTGAAGAAACCAGTTAATATCATTCTTTTCCTCATTAAAACACTCATCATCCTTCAAGAATTCAGTGATAGTAAGGAAATCACCCATTATCACTTTTTGCCTGAGCAAAACTGTATCTTTCAAGAATTCAGAGAAAGCAGGAAATCGGTTATTATCCTTTTTCTCCAACAAAGAAACTGAAACTGTTGTCCTCAAGAAAAAGGTGACCGTACGGAAAATTTGTCTTTCTTACTGTTTTCACCAGGAAAATAGTTATTATTCTAACAAAAAGCAGTGATATTTTTTAAAAAAAAATCAGAATCAATAGTGTCTTTCCATGCAAAATAGTCATTACCCTCCAAGAAAACATTAAAAGTATAGAACTCCTAGGGAAATATATCACTATTGAAGAAATAAGTGATAGTAGGAAAAATTAGCTGGTATCAATCCTTTCTCGAGAAGAAACAATTATCATCCTTCAGGAAATCAGCCACAATAAGAAAATCAGTTAGTATCGGTTTGTTTGTTTTGTTTGTTTGTTTCAGAAAGAAAGAAAGCTATTTTTTCACGTAAACGTTAATGATATCATCATCATTTTTTTTTTCAGAAGAAAAAAAGAAGCATTCCTTCAAGAAAAAGTGATACCAGAAAAAAACAGTAATTATCACTGTTTCCGAAAGTTTCAAGAAAACAGTGATGATAAGTGTTTCCCAGGAGAAAATGTTATTACCATTGTTTTCTTGGACGATTGTAATTGCTTGCTTTGGGAAAAACAGAAAAACTCAGCTGGCCATTTATTCAACAGTAAAACCGAGATAATAGACAAATCAGTTATTCTCTCTCTCTCTCTCTCTCTCTCTCTCTCTCTCTCTCTCTCTCTCTCATCTCTATCTCACTCTCTCTCTCTCTCTCTCTCTCTCTCTCTGTCTTGTGTTTGTGTGTGTGCGTGCGTGTGTGTGTGTGTGTGTGTACATGTGTATGTGTGTGTTTATGTGTGTGTGTGTGTGTGTGTGTGTGTGTGTGTGTGTGTGTGTGTGTGTGTGTGTGTGTGTGTGTGTGTGTGTGTGTGTGTGTGTGTGTGTGTGTGTGTATGTGTGTGTGTGTGTGTTATGTGTGTGTGTGTGTGTGTGTGTGTGTGTGTGTGTGTGTGTGTGTGTGTGAAAAACAGTTATCGTAGTTCAAGAAAACTTCAACAGTTACAGATTAAAAACTAAAGGTATTATAACTGTGTCTTTAAGGATATGTACCCTTTTCCCCGTGGGAAAAACACCAGTTATAACTGATTTCCCGATCCTCACTGTTCTCTATGAGATTAGCAACTGTTTTTTCTCGGAGAGAAAATGATGATAAACTGCTTTACAATTATCACCGTTTTCTTGAAGGATCATAGTGGTGTTTTCTTTTTTTTTTTTTTAAATCGGTCATGATAACCAATTTCCCTAATATCATTGTTTTCTAAAAAGAATAACTACTGTTTTTTTTTTTTTCGCGAGGAAGAAAAGAAAACAAACAAACATTTAAAAAAAATGATTTCCTTATAACGCTGTTCTCTTGAAGGCTGCTGAATGTTTCACACGCAGGGAAAAAAAAAAGTGCTGATAACTGACTTTCCTTATTCGCTTCTTTTCTTTCCCATAATAACTTTTTTCCCTCAGAGGGTAGCAGTGATATTAATCATTTCCCTGTTATCACCATTCTGTTAAAGAGTAACTGAGAGAACATCTTAATAATAACTGGTTTCCTCGTTATAGCAGTTTTTTTTTTTTTTCTAGAATGATGAGCGGTTTTTTTTTTTGTTTGTTTGTTTGTTTGTTTGTTTTTGTTTTTTGTTTTTTTTTAACTTCAGAAAACTGGGAGAACAATTAATACGGGTGTATGAAGTTAGTATTTTTCCCATAACAAACGCTGAAACTTGTGTTGCCAGTTGCCAAAGATGGACATTACGTAGTTGTATTGTTTTGTTTTGTTTTTTTTCTCCTGAAAAAGGCCACGTGGCCGAAAATTAGAAGAGTGGAATCGCGATCTTGTGCACTGTTTTATTCCCTTTGGAGGACTGTTACTTTTGTTCTGATAAAAAAAAAAAAAATGTTCAGTTGTTAATGAAACGGGGGGATTCTTTTTTGGTTGGTCTGACTGCTTGTTGTCGACGTACGTGAGCGAGTCTGACGCCTTGCCGTGGTGTTGAGGCCACAGTACCACTGACTGGCTTTGAAGGTCGGTCATTCCACTGAGGACGGATCGCCCAGCACAGAGGCTGAAGGTGAAGTGAAAAGGGAGTGTGTGTGTGTGTGTGTGTGTGTGTGTGTGTGTGTGGAGGGTGGGGGTGGAGGAGTGGGAAGGAGTCCGAAAGGGACTAAGGAATGTCGTACGGGTGTGGGTGGTAATGATAGGCTTTTGTTTAAGTTTACGTACGAGAGAAGTAGGAGGTACAGTGAAAGAAAAAGAGGAGATACGAAAGAGAGGAAGGCGCAGGGCGGGGGGGGGGGGGGGGGGTTGAGGGGGGGGGGTAGGAGGATGAAGGCTAAAATGGGGTGAGAGTGCAAAACACGAGTCAAAAATTGAATCCCAAAGTCCATCAGGAGTGGACAGAATCACAAAGCCCTGATGCCTGCTATGGAGGGGCGGGCAGACAGACAACAGACAGACGGAGTTTAGTCATCGATCCAACAATTCACGGACACAACTCACTATGATCTGGTTCTCTGCGCAGGTCCTGCCCTCTGCGGTTCCCGCACAGTGGTGACTGTTATTGCTGTCTCCCTGCCGAGTCAGGACGGGAGAGCGGCCATCAAAGGGACAGAACTGATGACGATCTCGGCGTCAACATTAACTGCGCATTGTTTGGAAATTGTCCCGATGAGTGGACGCGTACGGTCTTCGTAAGTGGTTATCGTCGCGGACTCCGGAATAATAGGTCGTGGGTTCTGTTCCTACCATAAATATTTATTTGCATGGTTTTTCTGCCCCGACCGGCTCCTGCCGAGAGTTGAGTTTACTTTGGGCTCAGCTGGGAAGACTGGGAACACGCAGTCGAGTTTTCATCCAGTTAATGGATGCTCCACTTAGAGTGTTGCTTTAATGTCCTGACCAACACTGCAGGTGTCTTGCATCTCTCAGACCTGGTTGACGCTGGGATAGATAATGAAAGTCAGCGTAGACTTGCTGCCATGTCATGCAGTCTTAGCCCGGGATGGAACTCTGTAGCATCATTTGTAGCATCCTCATTCTCCAACGATCAGCGAAAAAAAAAAAAAAAACAACTAACAACTGAAAGCAACTGAAGCTATTGAACTGCATCCAATGCTTGAGTTTTAATGATTTATAGTCCCACCTACCAAATGGGCCAGAGACTTGTCATGGCCATCAATGTCACACAAAAGGTCACATTTTAAAAACAAGTCAGTCTAGCCAAAAAGAAAATGCCTGACATCTTCCGGAATATCACTTTGATTGCGCTCACGGCGCCAGACATGAACACCACCCCCCCCCCCCCCCCCTCGCCCCCCCCCCCCAGCCTCCGCCCCCCCCCCCCCCCCCCGCACCGCCCCCCCCCCCCTTCCCCCTTTTTTGTGTGGTCCACTTTTTGGACCCACATTAAAAAAGGTTTAGTGCTTTACACACACGCGCGCGCGCGCGCACGTACGCACGCACGCATGCACGCACGTACACAAACACACTTAAAACACACACACACACACACACACACACACACACACACACACACACACACACACACACACACACAACACACACACACTTAAGCACACACACACACACACACACACACACACACACACACACACACACACACACACACACACACACACACACACACACACACACACACACACACACACATTAAAAACCCGTTGATACAAACACACACTGCATAAAGGACGCCTACGTCCACCCAGGACTGCGTGTACAATTTTTTCACAGGCTAACTGTCATACAACAACAACAACAACAACAACAACAACAACGGCAGCAACAACAACAACAACAACACAACAACAAACTAGCAAGTCATCATCCGCCATCAGATGGGAAAAAAAGTATGAGTTTCCAGAACAAGAGACAAGAACAAGACAAAAAAACAAAGAAATGCAGTTTGATAACGATAAAGAAAAACAAAAACAAAAAAAAAAAAAGAAAGAAAAAGGAAAAACCCCAATAATAATGATACAGAGTTAAAGAAAATGACAGACAAGAAACTCAGCACAGAACTTCCAAAAAGCGTGGTGGTGGAGGGGGGGGGGGGGGGGGGGGGGGGGGGGGGGGGGGGGGGGGCTATTTGTCCATTCATCACAATCTATCCTACATAAGTACAAGCTGAAGACACAATCTCTCGCTCGTAATTTCACACTGAACGATACAAGATAACGGAAGAGGAAGGAGGGAGGTGGGGTAATAGAAGGAAGGAATCTGTAATAATATAATAAAAAAAAAAAATAATAATAATAGAAGTACAACAAATTCAATGCAACCCATCGAAGAAAATAAAGAAGCTAAAAAAAAAAAAAAAATTACCAGAATAAATGTGTGTGAAGGTTGTGAGGTAGGGGGAGGGGAGGGGGATCATGGTGTGAGAGCAAAACAGCGATCGACAGAGAGAGAGAGAGAGAGAGAGAGAGAGAGAGAGAGAGAGAGAGAGAGAGAGACGCGCACACACACACACACACACACACACACACACACACACACACACACACACACACACACACACACACAGAGGCAGACAGACAGACAGACAGACAGACAGAGTCAGAGAGACAGAGAGAGAGAATCAGAGACAGACAGATAGACACGAAGACAGACAGACCGACAGACAGGGGGTATACTGAATCGTTACCAAAGGCCTATATGAACAACCGGCATTAAAGTGATTTTGTAGAAAGCATTGGAACATTTATCACAAACTATCGCAGTCATAACCACTACATAGGGGGAAGGGAGAGAGAGAGAGAGAGGGGGGGGGGGGGGGAGGGAGGGAGGGGGGGGATTACAAGTCGAATAATATTGAATTTTGTTCCTCAGCAACAAGCAACAGAAGGGCTAAGAAGTACGTAAAAGGTATTATTGTTAGATGGTTATACGAAAGTATCTTCTAAAGGAAAGTAGAATCTATATAGTTTAAGTCTCTGTGTACTGAACAAATCTTACGATCCATTACAGTTACAGTTGAGACAGAGAGACAAACAGACAGACAGACAGATAGACAGACAGACAGACAGACATATATACTATAAGTAAATGAACGAATGAGGCAGAGTGCGGGTACACAAGTCGTAAAATTAAAAAAGTGAGAATGGGCGGAGGGGGGGGGGGGTGGGGCAACAGGGGGGGGGGAGTGAGAGGAGACAGGGGGGAGGAGGGAGGGGGGGGGGGGGGGGGGTGGGGGGGGGGGGGGGGGGGGGGGGGGAGGAGACAGAGGCCAACAGAAAGGGACTAACGAAAGACGAGAGAGAGAGGAGAGAGAGAGAGAGAGAGAGAGGTGGGGGGGGGTATAAGAAGGAAGGTGGATAATAGGGAAAAAACGGAAAAGAAAGGTAGTGGGAACGTGGGAACAGACAGCCCAATAGACAGACATGTAAGCGGACGGACGGACGGACGGTCAGACAAAGAGAAGCGGAGACAGACAGACAGACAGACAGACAGACAGACAGACAAATCAAACCAACAACGATTAGAGAGCTTGGGGGTCAATCGTGGTCGTCATTTTTGACACGTTGATGAAGAAGGGTGGACATCAAATTAAGACGTGTCGCAGCCTCGTTGCCTCTTCCGGTAATGTGCTCCTCCGCGCGCCGAATTAAGCCGCGGACACTTCGCCTTCTCCCATGTTCAGCGGTTATTATATTGACAGAGAACAGAGAGAGTTCTTTCTTTTTTTTAAGTGTATGTGTATGTGTATGTTGCCTTGTTGTTGTCGTGGTGGTGGTGGTGGTGGTGGTGGTGGTGGCGATGATGATGATGATGATGATGAATGGTGGTGGTGTCTACCGCTTCATTTCTTTTTTTTCGTGTTTAATTCCGATTTACCAGCTGACGAAGAATTACGGATCAGAATATGGCAAGCTTGGTCTGGTCCCTCTGCTTGTTTGTCCGCCCGTCTGTCAGTCTGTCAGTCTGTCAGTCTGTCAGTCAGTCTGTCTGTCTGTCTGTCTGTCTGTCTGTTAGTCCGTTCATCGACCTGTCAGTTTGTCGATCCGTCCCTGTCTGTCTGTCTGACTGTCCAGTGTGTGTGTGTGTCTACCTTTCTGTCAGTCGGGCTGGCTGTCTGCCTGTTTGTTTGTCCGTCTGTCCGCATGTTTGTTTGTCTGTCTGTCCGCCTGTTTCTTTATTTTTTTTTTTTTTTGTGCGTCTGTCTGTCCATTCACATGTCTGTTCAACTACATTCTTTCTGACATATAGGCCTGCGGTCAGAAGGATGGAATGTAATTGAGCGTTCCTTCCCTCTCCCCCCCCCCCCCCCCCCCCCCAGCCCTCCCTCCCCTCCTCCTCAGTTTCAGCTACGTTCAGTTTTTACATCTATAGCGAAAAAAAAAAAAAAAATTAACGAATCACCTAAGTTAACAGCGATTTTCACCAAAATATGTTTTTCAAAAATCAAAAAAGAATGTGTGTGTGTGTGTGTGTGTGTGTGTGTGTGTGTGTGTGTGTGTGTGTGTGTGTGTGTGTTCAATTATGAACAAACCTTGCTCTTATGTCTTAGATTGAAGTAATAATAGGGGGAGATAAGCATTCATATCTGCAGTGGTAGATGATTCTGCCTAACTACAGTATGCGCTTGAGTGGGTGAGTGAGGAATAATAAATAATGCTTCTCAAAGTGTGTGTGTGTGTGTGTGTGTGTGTGTGTGTGTGTGTGTGTGTGTGTGTGTGTGTGTGTGTGTGTGTGTGTGTGTCCATACATACATACATATATACATTCAGACATCTATACATATTTTTTTTTGCAAATCCTTTGTTTTTTTTAAAGATATATTTTGAATATATATATATATATATGTGTGTGTGTGTGTGTGTGTGTGTGTGTGTGTGTGTGTGTGTGAGAGAGAGAGAGAGAGAGAGAGAGAGAGAGAGAGAGAGAGAAGGGGTAGGGGATGATCGATTGTCAGCTCCTGAAGAGGAAAAGAAAAAGAAACACCCGAAGGTGCTGGGGAGGACCCAGAGAAGCACTGTCTTCACCTGCCTTTAGAGCAGTCCTGTACCACCATTGGAGGCCTGCGCTGTGTTGACAATGGGTACAGGGCGTATATATGAATTGAGAGGTGATTGTGTCAGTTAACCAGAAGACAGAAATGATACAATCTCAGCCAGCCTCCTTGACTATGCGGCGGCAGTTACGTCATGAGTAAAATGGTTCTTGTCAGCTTTTTTTTTTTTTTTTTTTTTATTCATCTTTAGGCTAAAAATGCCGCGAGATCTAGCCAATCAGATGAAGTATTCTTTTTGGTGCAAGGGGCAAATTAGAAATGGCTGAGCATCATTCCAAAAGATTTCCTTTACGACTTTCCGCTCTACGGGACAACCTGTTTCTTTTTCAATACCGAACTGTTAGTGGATTTTTATAAATGGAAAAAAAAAAGCCGAGTTATATAAAACTAGTTTGATCTCTTTCTCTCTCTCTCTCTCTCTCTCTCTCTCTCTCTCTCTCTCTCTCTCTCTCTCTCTCTCTCTCTCTCATGTCTATATATATATATATATATATATATAATTGAACAGCAGAGCTGACCACTCAGACTGTTCCATATCTTTTGATATCGCTTGCATCTTGGAATGGATCCTCAAACATAGGCTCAAGATTGTCCCCTACATTTTACACTGTTTTCATAATGTTTTTAGTTTTTCAGCAACTCTTTCCCTCTCCACACTTTCGTTTTGTTTCATTCTACTACCCTTTGCCGGCTGCTTTAGGGGTGCTGTTGGATTCTTTTTTGAACCCTTGGTGGTGAGAACACCACGGAATTTTGGACTGTGGTGTGTCTATATTTGATGCCAGGAGCACAGATAAATCAGCCGTGTCTCTCTGATGAGTCCGATCCAACGGACGAAAGGCCTGGGAGCAGGCAACACAAATTGATCTGCCTTCGAGAGGGATTACGATGGTTCCCTCATACAGCTAGTGAAAGGGTTTTTAATATTTGTAATAGATTTTCTTACTTTCATGTCCCGATTTTCCTCATCTTTAACCCCCCCCCCCCCCCCCCCCCCCCCCCCCCCCCCCCCCCCCCCCCCCCCCCCTTTTTTTTTAAAGTTCAAATCTTTACCAAGTCATAACTATACCGTTGGAAGAATTGTTAGCCTGCTCTTGTTTTCCCCCACTACTTAATTGTGTGTATGTATACATGTACATATTCATGTATATACCTATGTGTGTGTGTGCGAGCGTGTGGGTGTATTATATCCATCTATTTGTCTACCTTTGTTGAACAATTTAGTAGTTTGTGGACAAATGTGAAAGCTAACAATTCCTTCATCTTTATATTAATGACTTGGCAAAGATTAAGAAAAATTATTATATATATATATATATATATATATATATATATATGTGTGTGTGTGTGTGTGTGTGTGTGTGTGTGTGTGTGTGTGTGTGTGTGTGTGTAAAACAATTCATCGGAACAATTGAATGTTTTAAACTATATATATGTTTATATGTATATACAATGTGTGTGTGTGGAGAGAGAGAGAGAGAGAGAGAGAGGACATTCATGTTTTATGCTCAACTATATATGTATATATAGATAGAGAGAGAGAGAGAGAGAGAGAGAGAGAGAGAGAGAGAGAAACATATAACGTTTTCTTAATCTTATGTATATATAAGATAGAGAGACAGACAGACAGACAAATAGGTACGCGATTCGTTAAGTTTTGTAAACTTCTTGCAATTGAGGCGTACAGCCTGCGGGTGTTCATCCGTTGACAAGGTCGCCATCAGTTTTTGGTCTCCATGCAGGCCTTCGTGCTTGTCAAGGAAGCACTGCCCTATCAGAATATCAGAAACGGCCCGGGAGGTTCCCTCCCTTGAGCAGACGGACAGAAAATTAATCACAAAGGGTGCATAGTTGGAAAGGGCGAGGAGTGGGAAGCGAAAGACGCAGAGAAAGAAAGGAAAAAAGAAGAAAGAAAAGGAAGGAAGGAAGGAAGAAAGATAAGAAGGAAAGAAGAAAGAAGAAGAAAGAAAGGAAGGGAAAAAGAACGGAAGAAAGAAAGAAAGAAAGAAAAAGGAGAAAGAAAAAGAAAGAAAGAAAGAAAGGAAGAAGAAAGAAAGAAGAAGGAAGAAAGAATGAATGAAGGAAGGAAAGAAATGCAAAAATACGTAAACAAAACAAAACAAAACGAAACGAAACAAAGCGTTCGTGTCTACCCATGTCCGTCCTTGTTGATATGAATGCTTTTCACAACACCTCTGGGAAGAAGGAGCTATTTGCTGCACACGGTTAACTATGAACGCATGCATCTGTGTTTCCCTCTGCGCTTCTGCTGGGGTCTATAAATTCCGTCTCTCTGTCTGTCTGTCTGTTTGCCTGTGTAACCCACTATCTGTCTATGTGTTCGTCCGTCTGCCTGTTTGTCTTTCATTCTCGGTCCGTTCATCTACCCGTCCGCCCGCCCATTTGTTTATCCGTCCTTCAGTCTGTTTTTCTCTCTCGTCCGTCCGTTCGTTTGTGCTTCTGTAAGAGTCTGTCTGTCTGTCTGTCTGTCTGTCTGTCTGTCTGTCTTTCAGTCCATTTCCCTGTCAGTCCATCAGTCCGTCCGTCCAGTTTGTCTGTCCGTCTGTCCAGTCTCAGTCGGCCTGTCCGTCCGACTTTTTATCAGCCCGTTTGTCTGTTCTTCTGTTTGTCTGTCTGTCTGTTTGTCTGTCCGTCCCTCCGAATGTGTGTCGGCCCCTTCCGTCGGTCTATCTGCCCGTCCGTCTGTCTGTTTGTATGTCTTTCTGTCCATGCGTAAGTTTTTTTCTGTCTGTCAGTCTATCCGCAAAATAACCCGAAAATGACTTGTTTGTATGGGTTTTTTTGTGCATGCGTAAGTTGTTTTCTGTCCGTCGGTCGATCTGCAAAATACCCCGAAAACGGTTTGTCATAGAGAACTGTTGGGTCAGTAAGCCTGTGTAGAAAATGACAAACTGGCTTTGTGGATAAGGCACACGCTTAGACTAGAAAGAAAGAGAGAATCCTGGGGCTTCGCATTGATTCTGGTAGTATATGTTTCCCTCTCCCAACTCTTTCTGCAAGGCATGGTCTGAGTGTAGTATTTGGGTAAAAAAACATGGTAGAGAGAAATTTGTCCCATGTGAAATTATGTGTAGAACTCACACACCCACACACGCACACCCACACACACACACACACACACCCACACACACACACACACGCACGCACGCACGCACGCACTCACGCACTCACGCACACACGCAGGCAGGCACGCACACACACACGCGCGCAGGCAGGCAGGCAGGCAGGCAGGTACGCAGGCACGCAGGCACGCACGCACACACACACACACACACACACACACAGACTAACGAGACACCTTTTGGAAAGTCCATTAAGGAACATTTTATAATCATAATCGTAAGTTAGATTACTTTAGTTATTTTTCTATAATTTTTCATAGTTACTGTCCTATAATTCATCATCTGTCCTTTATTTTTGTTCTATGTAACCACATCGCCCTCTTCTCTTCTTTTATGATAATAGTCTAAAATTGTAAACACTATGTTATTTAGACGTCTGCAATCACCTATATGTGTGACGAGACGTAAAACCTTTTTTTACACACACACACACACACACACACACACACACACGCACGCACGCACGCACGCACGCACGCACGCACGCACAAACACACACACACACACACACACACACACACACACACACACACACTCCAGAAAAGACAATCTAAAAATTCACCCAGAAATCCTTCATATAAGAATGACTTTCTACAATGCAATATCAGGCAATGCAAAAACAATACAATACAATGTAATACAGTGCAATGCAAGCAATAATACGATACAAGACAGTGCAATGACATGGAATGTCAATTAACACAATATGATGCAACAACAACATTATTCAGTATCACCTCAAACACAGTCAATTCAATGCGATTGAATGCTGTGCAATACAGTGCTATACCAAATGTGTGTGTGTGCGTGTGTGGGGTGGTGGGGTGTGGGGGGGTGCATGTGTGTGTGGGGGGAGGGGGGGGAGTGTTGATGTATATGTAAATACGTATACTAACACAGGCTTTTATGTAATGATTTATAATGTCTTTTTTTTAATGTGTTATGTACTTGTCAAATGATGTGGAGCAGAAGAAAAATTTCCGATGGACAGTAAAGTTGATTGAATTGAATTGAATCAAATATATGTGCGATGTAAAAACAGTAAAGTGCAAGAGAAACGAGACAACATGATGCCAAAGAAAAAACAGCGCGCGATGCAGCACAATAACATGAAATGCAATTTGATACTATCCAACAAAACACGACATTTATTCAAAGAATGCAAAACAACATAACGGAATACGGTATAATGCACTGCAGAACATGTAATACAATAGATCCCAATACATTACTATACGATTTAAATAAACACAACAGTACAGTAGAATACAGCACAACCCTTTATACGTTGAAACACATTCAGTACGATAGAAAAACAACACGCCATGATACAATGCATCGAAAGTCAGTGTGACACACACACCACGAAAAATAACATAATCAATCATTACAACAAAATGCACTACAATACAATACATTTAAACACAATACAACATACTGCAACACCGAAAACGATAAAACAATGCAGTAACACACTACACAACACAACACAGCAGAATACAACTCGAGAAGGAACAACAGCAGACAACACGGCACAGCTCAACACTACACAACACACCACAATGTAAAGCACGACAATACAATACGATACAATACTATAATACTATACTATACTATACTATACTATACTATACTATACAGAATGGCACAACACAGTACAGCGTAACGCAACAGCACAACTGAAAAAACGAACACATAACGGGGGCAACACAATGAAACACAGCACAGCATGTCATAGCACAGTACATCATAACACAGCAGAAACAACACAGCACAGTCCAGAACAGCACAACACAGCACGACTCAATGCAACACTTCTGATTTTTAGATAAAGTGTAGTCGACAATTTTATGGGACAATTCTTCTTTTCCTCTAACGTTAGTGCTCTTGTTTGTTTTTTGGATACACTTTCCACATAGACAAGGGGAACTGCTCAACTTCAGGGAATGGAAACCTTAAATAAGGCAGGGAACAGTAAACAATAAAG
The DNA here is from genome assembly GCA_016801955.1 of Conus betulinus. Lineage (NCBI taxonomy): Eukaryota > Metazoa > Mollusca > Gastropoda > Neogastropoda > Conidae > Conus > Conus betulinus. The sequence goes on along the minus strand of JADBJO010000529.1, from coordinate 588,612 downwards.
AGCAAACAAGAAGGGTAACTCTTTCTCCCACAGTAAACTACTTACAGTCCATCACTCTAAACGAATGCTACTTAGACACCAAATCACCTCATCACTCTAAACGAATGCTACTTAGACACCAAATCACCTAGCAGATGTGACACCACAGAGCACACAGTACAAGCAAGATGATATCGCCAGAAAGGATGTTCCAAGCTTGCTTACATGCCTTCCAGCTGACTGCAGTTTCAGCGAGTTCGCCTACAAATTTAGAGAGTTTCCTTTTTGCTTATATGTAAGTGCTTCTCAGCAGCAGATGCATCCTCGATCCACGCAGCGTAGCGGTGAGTGCTGGGGGAGGAGAAGGGGAGCATCGCTCCCAAAGGTCGCCGAAGTGGCTGACCGACGACAGGGAGGCTCAGCGTTACTGTCTGGCCAGACAGAGCGATGGGGGGGAATAGCCTGTGAGTGTCGGCACGACAGTTGATTTGCGTTTTGTGAGGTGGTACAGCGGTGGAGGAGTGCCCCCCCTTGCTATAGCTGTGGCCTGGATGCCATGACTTAGGCTGAGGCTCATCGTGGGCACACTCATGGGTCTAGGAATGTTGAACTTTTATTCCTTCTCGTCGGCATAAGGTGAAGACCACAGGAGGTAAGGTAATGTTGCTCGAAGACCAGCCGACCGCACAGGGCCATATGAGGACCAGCCGACCGCACAGGGCCATATGAGGGCTGTCACTGCGTTGAAGTCAACTCACAGACCACAGCTGTGGTCTAGGAGCGGTTGTTTGTTGGCAGCTTTCTGGTAACTTCCTTGAGTCGGCTTCACATGACACAGAACCATTGCCACTCGACCATGAAGACGGATACCCCGTGGTCCTGACGACAGCCTGAATAGGGGGGACCCTCAGCGTCAACCTGTAGACTGAAGATCACACCAGGAGACTGGAACCTCGTCATTCGGCTCCAGTCTACGTTTAAAGTTTACTCTCAGAAGGAAGGACATCAGATTTTGTCTGGAAACAATCCATGAACTTCGGATTCCATCTCAGAAGAAAGCCTCCCTGTGAACACTGAGCCAACATACCCTTGTCTTGAACACATCAAGAGAGGAAATCTTAAATGCGGCAGCGAACAGTAAACTGTAATAAACGAAAAAGTAAGGTAACTCTTTCTCCCATGACGTCTCCCATATCAAGAGAGATGCTGCTAGCAACACAGAACAGCCTGCTTCATCTTTAATTTCATCTTCACCCCTTCATCATCACCGAAACATCATCTTTCCTTCCGAACCGTGTGTCGTTATCTCACCCGCAAAGACAAAGGCATAGCAGCGGGTGACCGAGCAGGACCTGGTAACGAGCCTGATGATCTCTTCACTGGGCGAAACGGCTGGCGTTGGCTGGGCCCGCTGACTTCCACTTTGGGGGAGAATTATAAAAAAAAACAAAACACTCGCTGGAGAAGGATTACTTGACGAATCTTAAATAGATGTCAGCGAACCGCCCAGAGAAACGTGGACAAACGAGTCACAAGACAAAACACAACGCGTTTCGACCTCTTAGGTCTTCATCAGGTGAAACAAAAACGAAAACATAACGAAAAATTCACTTAGCTTTGATCGCTTCAGATTGCTTCTGAGTTCAGCGCAAAATTTCCGCCTGCAGTCGTTTCACTTTGCAACTAGAAGGATTACTTGTTATGCCCCCTTCTCCTTAAACACGCCCTGTGTTTTAGATTTATGGATTTCACCTGTGTGAGTGAGTGTGTGTGTGTGGTGTGTGTGTGTGTGTGTGTGTGTGTGTGTGAGAGAGAGAGAGAGAGAGGGAGGGAGAGAGAGAGATGGACACATGATAAATGGGAGAAATGTATGTATACTTGAATAATGCACGTTTACGAATATTGTTCATTCGATTCGATTTTAAGCCATTTTTGTACATTAAGAGGGATTTAACGGTTTTCCCCTTTTTTGTTGGAAGGGGGGGGGGGGGGGGGGGGTAACAGAAGGGGAGGGGAAGAGTGTGTGTGGAGGGAAGGAGGCAAACGGGTCCAATAAACAACATCGTAGGCACGAGGAGGTTAAAAAATGTCTTTATTTATACATGTTCGCTTCCCTAGACACTGCCGCGTATTTGATTGCTGCCTTTTTGTTCTTGATGTCAATGGGTTTTTTTTTTCCTCATTTCTTGTAGGATCGTCGGTAATGATGGTTGTGACGATGCTTGTGATGGTGGTGGTACTGACTGCAGGGTGATGATGGTTGTGATGATGGGCGTGATGGTGGTGGTACTGGTGGAATGGTGGTGGTGGTTGTGGCAACGGCTGTGGTGGAGATGGTACTGGGGGTATGGTGGTGATAACGGTTGTGACGATGGCTGTGATGGTCGTGATATTGAAGGAATACTGGTGGTGGTGGCGTTTGTGACTATGGTTGTGTAAAGGTGGTGGTATGGTGGTGTCGGTGGCGAAGGTGGCTGTGATGATGGCTGTGATGGTAGTGGTACTGATTGTTTAGTGGTGGTGATGGTGATTGTGATGATGATTGTGAAAGTGGTGGAATGGTGGTTGTTGATATGTCTGTAATGGTGATGGTACGCTGGTATGGTGGTTGTTGTGATATGTCTGTAATGGTAATGGCACTGCTGGTATGGGTGGTTGTTGTGATATGTCTGTAATGGTGATGGTACTGCTGATATGGTGGTTGTTGTGATATGTGTGTAATGGTGATGGTACTGCTGATATGGTGGTTGTTGTGATATGTCTGTAATGGTGATGGTACTGAAGGTATGTGGTTGTTGTGATATGTCTGTAATGGTGATGGTACTGAAGGTAGGTGGTTATTGTGTTATGTCTGTAATGGTAATGGTACTGAAGGTATGGTTGTTGTGATATGTCTGTAATGGTGATACTGCTGGTATGGTGGTTGTTGTGACATGTCTGTAATGGTGATGGTACTGAAGGCATGGTGGTTATTGTGATATGTCTGTAATGGTGATGGTATTGACAGTAGGTATGGTGGTTGTTGTGATATGTCTGTGCAATGTATTGACAGTAGGGCCAGTGTTGCGACTGTGCAATGGTGATGGTGCCAGTGATATGGTGGTGGTGACGGTGCATGTGACCATTGTTGTGACGGCAGTGGTGATGATGGTATCGTGGTGTTGATGTGATTGTGACGAGGGTTGTAATGGTGGTGGTTTTGACGATTGTTGTGATGGTGATGGTACCAGTGTCATGGAGATCATGACAATGCATATGGCGATGGCTGTGATGGTAGTGGTACTGCTGTATGGTGGTGTTGGTGGTGATTGTAGCGATGGCTGTGATAGTGGTGGGACTGGTGGTATAGTGTTAATGGTGATTGGCGTGACGATGGCAGGGATGGCGTTGGTACTGCTGGTGTGGTGGTGTTGATGATCGTTGTGACGATGGCTGTGATGGTGGTGGTCAAACTGGTATTGTGGTGCTAAAGGTGTTTATGGCGAGGGCTGTGGTTGAGGTGGCTGTGACGATGACCGTGATGGTGGTGGTACTGGTGGTATGGTGGTGGTGATGATGCTTGTAACCCTTGCTGTGATGGCGTGGTGATAGTGGTTTGGGGATAGTGAGGATGGCTGTGACGATGGTTGTAATGGTGGTTGTTTGTCGTTGGTTGTGATTGTGATGGTGCTGGTGGATGGTGGGTTGTATGGTGATGACTGTGATGGTGGTGGCACTGCTGGTATGGTGGCGGTTATGATGGTTGTGATGATGGTTGTGATGATGATGCTATTGTGGTA
>JADBJO010000529.1:574854-579854 GCA_016801955.1 Conus betulinus | reverse complement strand
TTCTGAATACGTAGGCGACCTGTTTGCTGGGAAAAATACTGCTTGAAAGCAATAGAACTCTAGGATGAACTTTTCACCTGGAGAAAGAAAGACACATGTGGTCAGTGCGTAATTGACAGAGCGAGGGATCAGCGGTAATCAAGGTCAGGACAGTTGAGACTGCTGTTGGAGGGGACGGAGATGTATGGGGGGACAGGATCAATGTCTTGCCTCCTTCTACTTTATTCTCCTTCGTCGGTGTCCTGTTCGCCCCTGCAGGTCACTGACGACTTTATGAATAGAGGGCATCGTTAAGTGGCCTGATGTGACCACACAGGAAACCACCTGGGCCAGTTTCTTGTTGTCGGCTGTTCAGGAAGGTAAGTATCTGCCCGCATGTAGGCTTGGCTGTCCTTGAACCTCAAACCTAACATAGGCTTGGCTGTCCTTGAATTATTGTGTGTATGTGGCTCAAACCTAACAATGTAACATAGACTTGGCTGTCCTTGAATCATTGTGTGTATGTGGCTCAAACCTAACAATGTAACATAGACTTGGCTGTCCTTGAATCATTGAGTGTATGTGGCTCAAACCTAACAATGTAACATAGACTTGGCTGTCCTTGAATCATTGAGTGTATGTGGCTCAAACCTGACGATGTAACCCTATCATCTGCAGGTAGTGGTGGACAGACGACCAATCGGTGAGCAGGAGACGAACGTTGATCAAATCAATCCGGAAGTAACGAATCCTTAAATATATGCGGTCGAACTCCAGCCAGCAAAAGGCAAAAGCATTTCTTCTGCCCTCTCTTCATTTTTGAAAGACCAAAAATTAGGACATACTATTTACATCTAGTAGTGGGGCGACCATCCCCAACCCAGTGGGCAGCAGGTGGCGGATGGCGACACGGCTTCAGATATGAAGATTAGTTGTTGTTGTGAAATAAGCCAGGTTTTAGGCTTACCTGGACGACTGGGCAGCCCCGGACCAACTGGCGATGTTCCAATCAGGACGGGGTGGGTCAACAGGTGGCACTGCTGTCCTCGCTAAAAGAGTGAATCCCCATGTGTCCTATGACGAGCTCATCATGCGGTCAAGAGGCGCATTATGACCTCTAGCCCCAGTGTGGGACCCTTGGCTAATCAATCCTTCCTACCAGAACAGAATACAGGAAAGAAGGAAAAACTCAAATACTAAACCCGGCCGGGTTCAAGCCGTCACCAGAGCACAAGCCCACCAAAGTCGGAGCTTCAGCGGCCCCCAAGGGGAAGTGGACTTGAAACAACCGGCTGAATCCACATGATACGACTCAATGCTACACAGATCACTTTGGACCGTTGTGGTGTCGTCTTCTTGAGCCGGGAGGGAAACGATGCCGTGCCCTCAGTCTCAAAGGGGGTCACCCACAGCTATGGACCATGGACCGCATTCTCTACGGTCAACACAGGGAGCACAGAGAGAGAGGAATGCACAGACAGAGCATTAAGATTGCACACTGGGACACACAAGGAGTGCAGAGGAAGAAAGTAGAACTCCAACACTTTCTCCGAGAAAACGCAATAGATGTCTGCTGTATTCAAGAGACCCACTTTAAAAACACCCCCCGGTTTTTTGTTATAAGGGGTTATGAGGTGTTCAGGTAAGACAGAGACAACAGAACAAAGGGAGGCCTCATCACCTTAGTGCGCAACAACATCCCAGCAGTAGAGACCCAAAGCTCCGGTCAAGCCAGTCTCGCCACAGAGTTTCTGGGAGTCAAGTTAGTGTTGCCAGTCATGCCAGTGACAGTGTTCAATGTCTACTCACCTCCAAACAAACCCATACAGCTCGACTCCATCCTTGTTGACGCTAACAGCTGGGTCATCTTAGGCGACTTGAATCGCCAGTCCCCGAGCTGGGGGCTACCAGAACCTCAACAGGAAGGGAGAAGGTGTTGAAAACTGGCCCATCAGGAACCAACTCATCCCCATCAACAGATCCGATGATCCACCCATATTCTACTCAAGAGCTTGGCGGACCACAAACTCCCGTGACTTGGCTTTTGCCACAGATGACATTTCCAGCATCACTCAGAGGGAGGTGGCTAACCAACTTGGGGAAGCGACCACAGCCCAGTGATCATCACAGTTCAGAAACACCATGAAATCCATTCCACCAGATTCCCAGCAAGCTGGAACTACAAGAAGGCACACTGGGATTTTTTCAAGCAGGAAGTAGACAGAAGAACATCCGCACTAGTTTTGTCACACCACGATGTCAACCAAAATGCCAGAAATTTCAGCAAGACAGTGCTGGGAGCAGCACGTGCAGCCATCCCGAGGCAGGCGCAAAACTACACAAGCCCTACTGGACATCTGAGCTTAACGCCCTGCACAAGACCCTGAACCAAGCCAGGGACAAGATGGAAAGCTCCCCACTGATGAAAATGTAGAAGCCCATAGTAGAGCCAAAGCTCTGTTCTTGAGGGGAAAAAAAACTGCAAACAGCCCGTCAGAGTTGGCATGAAAAGATCGCTTCCATGAATATGGAATCAGACATGAACGAAGACAACCCAAGCAGAGGAAAAACAGTCCTAGACCAGAACCAACAGCTCAAGACAGAAAAAGCAGCAGCCAACACTTTTGCAGAGCTGCACAGAGAAGTCAGTACACTCCACATGCCTAGAGAGCGCATAAAGCAGGTTCCTGAAGAAAAAAAAAAACTTTTTTGCGCTCAGACCCAACCGGAGCAGACGACAGCTGCATGAAGGATGCCCACAACATGAAGGAGCTCAAGCAAAGCATCAGCAAGCTGAAGTCAAAGAAAGCCCCTGGGCCTGATGGCGTTACTGGTGAAATGCTGAAGCACCTTGGCCCTGTCTCGAGACAAGTCCTGCTTCAGATCTTCAACCAAAGCTGGAGAAGAAGAGTCGTACCCACAATCTAGAAGGAAGCCGTGATCATACCAATCCTGAAGAAGAGGAAAAAAACAAAAAAGACCTTAGCAGCTACCGCCCCATTAGCCTCCTAAGCACTGTAGGCAAGCTGTTGGGAAAGAATGGTCGACCGCCGACTTGCCCACTTCCTAGAAACAACTAACATCCTTTTCTCCACCCAAACCGGTCACAGAAAATTCCACAACTCAGAAGATCAATTCACCCTCCTAGTCCAGGACATGGAGAACTCCTTTCAGGAGAAGAGGAAAAACCCTTGCGGTTTTGATAAAGTATGGAAGGAGGGACTCATACTGAAAAACTTCTTCGAGCCGGAGTACGTGAAAACATGTATAAGTGGATCCATCACTACCTTTTCTGCAGAACTGCAGAACAAAGGATCAAACTGGACGGCTTGCACAGCAGGAAGATCAAACTGAGAGAAGGTGTCCCCCAGGATGGTGTGCTCTCCACAACACTGTTTCTTCTGTGTTCATCAATGATACTACAGACAGCATCCCCCAAGCACACCTCCAACACTCTACACGCACTCTACACGCAGACAATCTGGCAGTGTGGACATCTTCCGAACACACCAGCACACCCACCTACAGAATGCAGGAAGTTGTCTACAACATCGCCGCATGGGCAGACACCTGGGGCCAAAAACTGAACTCCACCAAGACCACCCATACACTCTTCTCTCTCTCCATGGCCAACGACCAAGTCAAACTGAGGCTCCAGGAAAAGACATTACCACAGACAGACGCACCAACTTTTCTTGTGTCAAGCTTGATGTCCGCCCAACCTAGAAGCCTCAGATTGAAGAAAAGGAAAGAAGAGGTATCCGCAAGCAAACCCTGCTAAAGAAACTGGCGGGGAACGACTTGGGAAGCAGACTCCAAGCTTCTCACCCCGAGTCTACACTGGAGCAGTCAGACCCACCATGGAGTAGGCCTCAGCCTCCTGGGGAACTGCTTCGAAAACAAAGAAGTCTAGGCTTGATATAGTCCAAAACATGGGCATTCGAGTCATCCTCGGAGCCATGAGGACTACCCCAATCCATGAGATGGAGAAGACTGCCAACCTTGAGCCGCTGTGGAGAAGACGTGACCTAAACGCCTTGACGCAAGGTGGAAAAACTACGTCGCCCTCCACTCGCACCCGCTCCATCAAAGACTCTTACAGCCTACCAAGATTCGACTCAAATGTCAGAGCCCCAGCCACCAGTACAAGGCCCTAAGAGACCAGCATACTGGCATCCTTCAAACAGAAGGTACCGCCTGCCAAGATCACGTCACGCCTGACTGGAAGCTTGACCCAAGAGATGGAGGCCTCCATCAGTCTCCGTGTTCCCAGAATCACCAACGGAGATCAGCCACCTCCAGTTCTCAAAGCTCTAGCTCAGGTCATGATTGAAGATACATACATTCCCTCCCAGCTCTTGGACCCATGTCTACACAGACGGATCAGCCGAGGAAGCCACACACATTGGAGGCAGTGGAGTACATATCAGATATCCTGATTGAGACTGCAGGAACATTGCGGTCCCTGGAGAAAAACTCTTTACCAACTTCAGAGTCGAGGTCCTAGCCATCAAAGAAGCGGCAGACTTCCTCTCCTCCTGTGGAAGATCCCTCACCAGCATCGTCTTCTTCACTGATGCCATGTCCACTCTCCAGGCCCTCGACTCCCCCGATCCCCACCCTCTGATCCAATCCCTTAAGGCCTCCCTTGCCACTTTAACTCAAAAAGCTCCAATTACCCTCCAGTGGGTCCCCGCCTACGATGGTCTCTCGGGAAACGAGCATACTGACCGATTAGCGAAAGCTGGAAGCCAGCTCCCCCTACCACATATGAGGAAGTGAAGTCACTCCTACGTGGTACCTTCAGATTTGACTGGATCGAAATGAAATCAAAGCTATGAGACACACCTAGACCCCCATCCACACACTGAAGAGGAAACACCAAATAATTGCGCACTGGGCATTGTGGCCTGCGTGCCCACCTCAAGAGGATAGGAGCCGCAGACTCAGCCCTGTATCCCTGTGGACAAGCCAACCAGACACCAACACACCTCCTCCAGGACTGTCCCCTCAATGATGAG
>JADBJO010000529.1:562354-569854 GCA_016801955.1 Conus betulinus | reverse complement strand
TAATTTACAAAAAAATTAAAGAAAAGAGCAGAGGAAGGAAAGGGGTGGGGTAAAGGGGAGGGAATTCAGTGCCTGTTCTGCACACATTTTATTCCATGTTTGCTGATGACGTTTCTCTATGACGATGTTGTTTTGGGTTTTTTCTTTACTTTGTAAGAATGGGAGAAGGGAAGGAGCAACCAGAATGTGCTTTTAAAGGTGCCACCTAAAGATTTGCCAGGTGCTTTCAGATGTGTGCCAGCTATCATTTTATTTCTTTGTTCGTTCGTTTGTTTCGGTAGTTATTTATCAAGAATGCAAGCAGATGTTTTTGTTGTTCCTTCATTATATGTAAATAAGTGCAGATTTTTTTCAAATCTTGTATCGTATAAAGATACCTCAAAAGAGTGAATGGCCTAAAACCATGTCATTTAGAAACAGTTGTTTTTAGTTTTTCATTTACTTTGAGCACCAGTCTCACATTTTTTGTTTTTTTGCTTTTGAAAAGAAACAACGTTTCTTCGTCGTTTCATACATTTGTTGTTGAGAAAAAGACACCAAATCGGGTATTCAAGCGTTCACACCGTCGAAACGACATTTAGGCTGGTACATGCATCTTGTTGATTGCTTGAAATGAGAGCAGAGACTGGAAGAGCAGAGTAAATAACGTTTCCGTACGCCGGATAAACGCTCAGAAGAAAAAGCCAGAGAGAGAGAGAGAGAGAGAGAGAGAGAGAGAGAGAGAGCAGGTCATGATCTTTGTTTTTGCTGCCTTAATACAGGCCTAGTGTGTTGGAGTTGGTCTTCTCTTCTTCTTCCATTTCCTACTTCTCGTTCTTTCTTTGTCTTTTTCTTTCTTTCATCTTTTTTCTCTTAAATTTTTTTTCTTTCTATTTCTCCATTTTATTTTTTTTTTTAATTCTCCCTCCTATATCTTCTTCGCATTTTTGTTCTTTCTTCGCCTTATTTCTTTTTAAATTATTATTTTGGTGTTGATTTGATTTAGAATAGCCCAACAACAGCCGGAGCTGTGGCTGGATGTGAAGTAATATCAATGAAATCATGACGTCAACGATTAACAACTCTGGTCCTGTGCACAGGTGAATGTTGGAACCGGAAGCAACAGGACCATAGCACAGGTGAAGAACGGAACCGGAAGAGTAAGTGAAACGTATGCCTCAAGCTGAGCTGCCCTAACAACATCCGAATACACTGGCCGTTTAGCCCGCGAACACCAAGAACAAGAGGAAGAAGAAGGAGAAGACCTTTGTAACTTTCCGCACTTTGCCATTTCCCCCCTCTTCTCCTTCGTTTTTTCCTCTTTCTAATTTTGTCTTCTTCTTCTTCTTCTTCTTCTTCTTCGTCCTCGTCCTAGTCGTCGTCGTCCTCGTCCTAGTCGTCGCTGTCGTCGTCGTTTCCTCCTTTTTTCTTTCAATCGTTTGAAGTGACAGCAAGGGTTGGGAGAGGATACTTAATACTATGTCTGTGCGTCTGATAAGACGGAACGCCAGCAATGAGGAGGAGGGAGGGGGAGGAAGAGAAGAAAGAGGAGGAGGAGGAGAAAGAAAAAGAAGGAAAAATCATTACCTTTGGTATTACTGATGCTGTTGTCACTGGTTTTGACCTAATTAAAGAGTGTTGATGATAGTGTTCTCTCCTTCTCTTCTTCTTCTTCTTCTTTCTTTATGTGTGTGTGTGTGTGTGTGTGTGTGTGTGTGTGTGTGTGTGTGTGTGTGTGTGTGCGTGCGTGCGTGCGTGCGTGCGTACGTGCGTGCGTGCGTACGTGCGTGCGTGCGTGCGTGCGTGTGTGTGTTATTTTCTTCTTCTATTTATTCTTTCTTCTTTCTCTGTAGTTTTCTTCTTTCCCCCCTTTAATTACTTGAATGGAGAGCAACGGGTGGGAGGACAAAGGTAATACTATTTATGTATGCCTGATGAGATCTAAAGCCAGAAATGGGAAGGAGAGGGTAGTGGAAATGAGAAGGAGAGCGTGGTTAGAACAAGAAGAAGAGAAGTCATGATTTCTGTTGTTGTTGTTGTTTGTTGTTTGTTTGTTTGTTTTTGTTTGTTTAGGTTTAGAACTAGCTGGCGCTGGATCCTCTTCCTCCTTTTTGTTTTGTTTGTTTTGTATTTTCAATTTCCCTTTTTTTTTTTTTTTTTTTTTTTATTTTTTGTTTGTTTTGTTTTATTTTATTATTCGAACCTTTTTGCTTCTTTGTACTCTCCTCTCTTTTTCCTCTTCTTTTTCTTTTCTTCCCTCTTCTTCCCCTTCTTTCTTTCATTTTTTTTTTTACTCTCTTTTCTTCTTTTCTTCTTTTGTTCTTCTTCTTCTTCCTCGATGTCGTCGTTATCGTTGTCTTGGTCTTAATGTACATCACTGGTTAGAACTGAGATTATAGGAGCAGCGTTAACGGTACATTTATACCCATTGTGAATTAAAATGAAAAAAAAAGCACTGAAAGAAAGTACACGATAGATCTTCTTTCCTCTTATATACATTTAAAACTTCGGATGAGTGAGGGTGGTGATGGTTGGGAGTGTGTGTGTGTGTGTGTGTGTGTGGGAGGGGGGGGTGTCCTTTTCCAACATTAAGATAGAACTGATTTTCACGGAGATGAAAAAGTAAAGAGATGCAGATAATTGAACCAATATGTGTATGTTTGTGCTGGGCTTGGGGATGAATGCGATATATGGGAAGTGGGAAATGGAGAATGGGAGTGATGATGATGATGATGATGATGATGATGATGATGATGATGATGATGGTGTGTGTGTGGGTGTGTGTGTGTGTGTGCGTGTGTGTGTGCGTGTATGTGTATGTGTGTGCGTGCGTGTACGTGTGTGGTGTGTGTGTGTGTGTGTGTGTGTGTGTGTGTGTGTGTGTGTGTGTGTGGAGAGAGTATGCATATGCCTTGTTGGAAGCTCTTACACACGGGTTTTTTTGTTTGTTTGTTTGTTTGTTTTTTGTTTATTTTTGTTTGTTTTTGGGGGGTTAACAACTTTATCATCATTACCTCTTTCTTTTTGCCCTCCGTCATCTTCATCGAATCTGAATCATGAATCGGATTAAGCGATGACGTGTTCAGTTTGCCCTCATTCATCCCATCCTCCTCCTCCCCCACCCACCCCTCCTCCCCCGCCCACCCCATCAAAAAAAAAAAAGAAAAAAAGAAAGGAAAGAACGATGATTTAGCCTCTGAGTCTCCGTTCGTTCATCTTCAGTGCTAATGAGACATATGTTAGCTTTAAGATTATCAGAAAGAAATTTTTCCTGACTATCTACAGCTTTGATTGTGTTATTCCAATACACAAAGACTGAAAACGTTTTCTGATTGGGAGATTGTTTTGTGGAATCTGCATACTTGCTTTAATCGCCGGGTTTTGGGGCGTCACGGGTCAAGGGAAGTAATTTTTGAAGATGTCAGTCAGAGCGGTGGAATCTGCATACTTGCTTTAAATCGCGTTGGGCGTCACGGGTCAAGGGGAAGTAATTTCTGAAGATGTCAGTCAGAGCGGCTTATTTGATTTGTCTCCCCTCTCAAAGCAGTCAGGGAGCAATGGCTTGCGTAGTGTTGGTAAATCGAAAAGAAGGCAAGGGGGGGGGGGGGGGGGGGGGGGGGGGGGGAAGGGTAGGGAGTGAAAATTCTACAGACTGAAAGAAAGAAAACTGAAAACGTTCCAAATAACCACAGGAATTAAAATCATGCACAAAAAAGTGGAATCTTTAGTACTCGTGAATGTTTTTCCCCTTTTCCCAGGTGCCTCCGAAGGAACAGTTAGTCACATGATAGACAGCATTATCGTTCCAGTGGACAGAGAAGTTTTATGTCGCATTTCACACGGAGCCTCCCTCATTGCAATGTAGGGGAGTTGTACTTCCATGCTACTTTAAGGCTGTTATGAGTTGCATCCTGTAGTCTGATTTACCTCTGTTCAGGAGCAGTTATGTCCCTTGATATCTTAATGGAGTGTCCTGCGCGTGCCTGTACCCATCGTCAACACAGCGCAGGCCTCCAAGGGTGGTACAGGAAAGGCAGGTGAAGACAGTGCTTCTCTGGTCCTCCCCAGCACCTTCGGGTGTTTCTTTTTCTTCTTTGCCTTAACTAGGCTGACCCTGGAGAAAGGTCCAGTGACGGTGAGGAAAGACCCACTGACCACAGGGAAAGTCCTGTTGACAGTGGGAAAGACTACAACTTTGGATTCTCTCTTGAGGGCACATAAGACCGTATGGCGAAAGCTTGGCTGTGTCTGGAGTGGCACTGTCTTCATCTGTCCGTGGGCAGGGGTGGTTGGGTCTGTGGGGTGTGCTCGACAGCTGGAGGTGGTGTTGTTTCGCCGGTGGTGGCTCTGCAGTCATGAAATACGGGCTGGTACACCCATGGGGATGCTACTTTAAGGCTGAAAAGACAGGTGAAGACAGTGCTTCTCTGGGTCCTCCCCAGCACCTTCGGGTGTTTCCTTTTCTTCTTCCTCCCCTCCTCTTATTGAAAGTTTAGTTATGATTCAAGAGTTTGATGGAATTGGGAATAAAACTGTTTTTGGTTCTATTTGTCATGAATTTTGGAAAATAGAATCTTCGTCCAGAGGGTAGAACGCTGTGGTTTTTTGTTTTATTCAAAGAGCATGAGAACTGTCGGCAGCAATGTTCACAGCTTTTTGTGTGACTCGACATTCATACAATTTATCTAGCTGTTCCTGATTTTTGCCACAATCTTTCCACATGTCTTCACCACTCTTCTTAAAATGTTTTTTTTTTTTTCACGCCGAGATTTCCAACCAGCATAAAAAGCCAAAGGACAACACTGATTCTACAAAAAACAACGATAAAACATACTGAAGATGACCTTTTTGACAATCACCTCACTTTGAAACTAAGCTATTAGGTGCTCAGGATCGCAAATGTTTTGCCCATTTTCCCAAAGATTACATTTCTTGTCAGCGGTATCCCTGCGAAAAACAACGGTTTCCACTATCTTACCGGCCCCATTTGCACTTGTCGTGGTCTTCAGCGATCATAGCTATTTTCCCTGTTGATGATGTTTTCTTGCCAATAACATCTGTTTCATTTTTCAAGCGAACGTGGATAAGAGGAGTTTTCTCATGGAAAGTAACGAAAACAATTTTTTTTTTTTTTTTTTTTTGGGGGGGGGGGGGTTACCTAGGGAAAACATGAAAACAGTTGTGATTCCAGAGCTAGAGAAAATATGATCCTGGGGTAGTTATTGTTTTCCGTCTGTTCGCCGTTATCTTCGTCTTTAGACGCTAGCATGATTCCATAGTTTGAGACACAGAGCTCGGTCTTAGTGTGGTAGGATGCGCTTGAGAGCGAGAGTAGGTGAGTTGGGGTATGTGCCACCACCGACTGCTTTTCTGGTGCATTTTCTGCCTATATTGTGGAAACGTTGTTTTTCTGATAGCGTATGATATTCCAGCTTTCAGTTATCTGGCGAGTAAGAAGTGAAATTTTGTACAAACTCCACGGTGGACACTGGGTATCCCATTAACAATCCCAAGGTAACAGAAGGTAACGGGGAAGAGGGAGAGATGAGGGGGAAGTAGTTGGGCGGGAAATGGGAAGCGAAGAAGCAAAATGTCTGGATCACAGAGTCAAAACAACATACATGGTGATAGAACACACACACACACACACACACACACACACACACACACACAGTTGAACCTACTTTGAGCTCCCTGTGCCTTTAACAGGAAAGGCTGACAAGTGTCTAGCTCTGGGTGGCAGAGCGGGAGGCGGGGAGGGAGGGAGGGGGGGGGGCATTTTTCCCCATGCTACCCTATTCCTATCACCACTTGTTGTTGCTGTCATTTGAATGCCGCGACTGGTTGTACTGTTTCTACTGCCTAATAACACCCGTTCTCATGACATCGGTTGTACTGTTTCTACTGCCTGATAACACCCGTTCTCATGACATCGGTTGTACTGTTTCTACTGCCTAATAACACCCGTTCTCATGTCATCGGTTGTACTGTTTCTACTGCCTGATAACACCCGTTCTCATGACATCGGTTGTACTGTTTCTACTGCCTGATAACACCCGTTCTCATGACATCGGTTGTAGTGTTCTACTGCCTGATAACACCCGTTCTCATGACATCGGTTGTAGTGTTTCTACTGCCTGATAACACCCGTCATCGTGACATCGGTTGTAGTGTTTCTACTGCCTGATAACACCCGTCATCGTGACATCGGTTGTAGTGTTTCTACTGCCTGATAACACCCGTCATCGTGACATCGGTTGTAGTGTTTCTACTGCCTGATAACACCCGTCATCATGACATCGGTGCCTGATAACACCCGTCATCGTGACATCGGTTGTAGTGTTTCTACTGCCTGATAACACCCGTCATCGTGACATCGGTGTAGTGTGTTTCTACTGCCTGATAACACCCGTCATCATGACATCGGTTGTAGTGTTTCTACTGCCTGATAACACCCGTCATCGTGACATCGGTTGTAGTGTTTCTACTGCCTGATAACACCCGACATCGTGACATCGGGTGTAGTGTTTCTACTGCCTGATAACACCCGTCATCGTGACATCAGTTGTACTGTTTCTACTGCCTAATAACACCCGTTATTATTACATCGGTTTCATCGAGCCAAACCCGCCTCAGATCACACAAAGCAACCTGTTCAAAATATTATCTTTTAAAAAAAAAAAGCTTCAACCCACGGCATTGTGACTTTAGTTTAAAAAAAAAAAAAAAAAGAAAGAAAAGAAAAGAAAAGAAGGGCAACTCAAAGCTTCCGCACGAAACGAACTCTGCAGCTTTCGCAGTGAGGTCATTCAGGTCAGCAATATTTCACTAACGAGACTAACTGAAAGCTTTACACCTTACGGGCGCGTGTTCCATAATCTCTTTTTTTTTTTCTCCTATACAAAGACTAAACGTTTGGGTGAGATAGAACGTAGATGCCACAGAGAGAGTGGGGTGGAGGAGAGGGAGGTGGGACTAAGTGGAGGGGAAGAGGTTGAGAGGAGACTAGGGACGGGTGTGGTGGGGGGGGGGGGGGGGGGGGAGGGGGGGCGGAGGGGAAAGGGAATCAGGAAGGGTGGAGGGAGGGGGGTGTATGAGATGTGTATCACATATTAAGGACGCCGGCTTATATTTCATTTCGATTTTTTTTCATGAGTTTTGCACAAAAAAGGCAATTTGGACTAGTCAAGGGAAACTACCGAGGATCTACATGCAGCAAAACTGCTTTTTTTTTCCCCGCCGTATTGGGTTAATGGTATGCGTGCGCACTGAAAAGCTAGTACCGAACATTAGTCATTCGAAATGCTGTACATGCACTGACTGACTGAACAGAATATACGCTTTTGAAATAACATTAGTGGTTATGTGTTATTTATTCACCAAAGACAAAAGCACACTATTGGGATGTCATTTTTGATTACATGTACACTTCACGCGTACGGTCAATTCGAAATGTGCATATTCTTTGCGGATAATCTTTTAATCACATGTCACTTACCAGTCAATTTCAAAACATGCATT
>JADBJO010000529.1:550000-554009 GCA_016801955.1 Conus betulinus | reverse complement strand
AAACCGGTAGTAGAGCTTCTACGCTCAGAAAAGGCGCCACGGAACACCCCCGAAGTGACTGACTTAGCAGCATTGCAGTGTCTCCTCCGGTGGGGTGCCTCATGGCGACTTCACACTGACTGCTCCCCGCGAACTGTCGTGTGGTACAGAAGAGACAGCAAAAACAAACAAACAAAACAAAGAAACATACTTAGCTGTTAAATAGCCTAATTGGTGGAGACAAGAAAAAAAAAGGGGAGGAGGGGTGGGTAAAGTCATGCTGGGACAGTGGTACAGAAAAGACAGCAAAAAAAACAAACATACTTACCACAGACCTTCACATTAACTCCATGGATGCTCACCTGTACCTACCTTTCAGCTCCTGCCACCCTACACACTGTCTGAGAGGCATCCCCTACGGGCAGGCTATCCGCCTGTGAAGAATCTGTTGTAAAGATGATGTGTTCCTGAAACGATGCAGAGGGCTGAGAACCCACCTACATAACCGTGGCTATCCATTAGCTCTGGTGGACTCTGCCATCAACAAAGCACAGACACTTCCCAGGAGGGATGTACTCCAGTACCAACGAAGGAACCATCAGTCAGACAGGGTGCCATTTGTTATCCGCCATAACCCTTCCAACCCTCCTCTGGCCTTTTGGCTGAAGGAAAAAATGACGGAGCTCCACAGAAGTAGACGCATGAAGAGAGCCGTTCACAACCTCCCATTGTTGGTGAGCGTAACTGTCGCAATCTGAGGAACCTTCTGATGCCCAGCAAACCACCAGCAGTGCAACATCAAGCGTCTGCTACAAATTCATTGGTACCAGGTTGCTTCAAATGCACAGCGAAACGATGTGTTTTCTGTGCAAGGAACACCTGGAGGAAACGACCTCGTTCAAGAGTGTTCGCACGGGTCACCAGTTCCAAATAAGAGACTCAGCTACGTGTAAAAGTACCAACCTAGTGTACCTGCAACTGTGGACATTGCCAGGATGTACAGTATGTTGGTGAGACGGGAAACACCCTACAAACACGCTTCAGTGGTCATCGCTCTGACATTATCAGAAAACAAGATGCACTTGTGGCAAGCCATTTCTGTGGACCTGGACACCAGCTGTCAGATTTGAAATGTTGTGTGATTGAACTCATAAAGACCACAGATGCACAGAAAGAAAAGACAAAGAGAGGATGTGGAGACACAAGTTGAAGACCAGCTTCCGTTTTGGTCTCAATGTGTGGGATTAGTTGGTTTCACGTGCACAATCTGCCCTGGGAACTTTGCCCTTCGCTGAATCGAGACTTCACCCAGGCATCACTATTTATCATACAGTAATGAGGGAGGTGGGGTGGGGGATTAATGACGTAAAAAACACACATTACGTCAACTGGTTTTGATGCCGACTTCCATGGTCAGTTGAGGAAGGTTTGCAAAACCGAAAGCGCTTCTGTAAAATGTTTTGGGTTTTTTTTTGTTGTTGTTGTTTGTTTGTTTGTTTTTTTGTTTTTTTTGTTTTTTAATTAAACAAACATACTTAGTTGTTAATACTTAGTGGAGACAAGAAAAAAAAAGGGAAGGGGTGTGTTTAAAAACCGCTCATCGTGATGAAAATACTATCATGACATTTTTTTTATTTATCAAAAAAAAACATTAGATTAAATGAAAAGTGAAATCATGGGGGTCAGGGGTCAGACGAAGGTAGGAAGGATGAGGAGGGCTGAGGACGTAACACGTCTTCCTGCCTTTGGATCAGTATTCCTGGGCATGACTGCCGAAGAGCCGAAAGCCGTTTAGCACAGATGACAAAGCACTGAAAGAATTATCGTTAATGAATTGAACTCGACGTCAGTCAATGAGGTTCTAATCCACTGGTCAGGAAGTGCCGAGCACACCGACAGGAAATGACCTTTGACTTGCGTCCTACTGGCCAACAAGATGATTCAGGAATTGTGGGTGATTTCCCTTTGCAGTGAAATGCACCATGTCCTTCCTGACCAGTCAGACGAACACATGTGACGGCTGATAATCCGAGACCGCACGCTAGCAGAAAGGCTGTATGATTTATGTGTTCACACACACACACACACACACACACACACACACACACACACACACGCACGCACGCACGCACACACACACACACACACACACACACACACACACACACACACACACGCACGCACATGCACAGCACACACACACACACACACACACACACACACACACACACACACACACACACAACGTGCGCGCGTACGCAAGCACACGTGCACACACGCACGCACGCACGTGCGCACGCACTCTCTCTCTCTCTCTCTCTCTCTCTCTCTCTCTCTCTCTCTCTCTGTGTGTGTGTGTGTGTGTGTGTGTGTGTGTGTGTGTGTGTGTGTGTCTGTGTGACAAAAACATTCATAAATTTTAAGCCAAAAAAAATATATATATATATATGCATGAGAGAGAGAGAGAGAGAGAGTGTGTGTGTGTGTGTGTGTGTGTGTGTGTGTGTGTGTGTGTGTGTGTGTGTGTGTGTGTGTGTGTGTGTGTGTAACAAAACCATTCATAACTTTTAAGCAAAAACCGTTAGATAGCAAAACTGCTTTATAATGCATGTGTGCGCACGCGCGCAGAGAGAGAGAGAGAGACAGACACAGACAGACAGACAGACAGACAGAGAGAGAGAGAGAGAGAGAGAGAGAGAGAAGGTGGGGCAGGGTATGGGATCGAACAGGGCCCTAAACCGGAGGTTCAGTTTAACCAATACATTTTACAGGGACATGATGATGATGATGATGACGATGATACTCATGATGATTTTTTATGATGATGATGATGCTAATGATGCTGTTCCATCACTATATATTACGTTTATCCGAGCGGATCGCGCATAACCACGTGATGGTCAACCAAGATACAAGATCAGTTACCACATGATGTAAAAAACGCATAAAGGAAACGAAGAAGAAAGTGTATTACTGTGCTGCCTTTCAGCTCTACGCACCTCAGTCAGTCTATTCATTCATTGACTTCATTTCAGTGCCCTTGTTATCATAGTCCACTTTACCAACTGGAACCTCATAGGGATGTCCCGTGCTATCAGAGCCCACCCCACCCAAGGAGGCCCTTTCAGGGATGTCCCGTATTATCAGAGCCCACCTCACCCAGTGGGGCCCTTTCAGGGATGTCCCGTATTATCAGAGCCCCCCACACCCAATGGGTTCCAGTTTTCCTATGAGGGTATAACTCTGATGGAAACAAAAGAAACAGATCGATGTTGAGTATCACAACCACGTTAACAAAAACAGCAAAGCAGAGAAGTTTCCACACAGTAAATAGGAAATCCTGACCCCCCCCCCCACCCCCCACCCCACAACCCCCACCCCAGCATCACTCTATTCAGGTTGTGTGATGCTTAATGAAGATCTTTTGTATATGTCTGAGAAAAGTAAGCATTCTGATGTGCAGACGACAATTAGGGCTGGAATATCCCGACGTCTGTCCCACAGTCACCCTCTCACCTTTCATGAGGCGTTCACACACGTTGCCGACGTGTCCACCGAAACACCGACAAGCCAGGCCGCCGTCGATGACTTGGCCACCATTTTGACACTGAATGCTGGGAATGTCAGTTTCCTGTTCAACCGGAAGTATTCTTTTAAATGGATGCATCTTTTTGTCAGATGAACAAAGTGAGAAGAAGAAGAGGATGAGGAGGAGGAGGAGGAAGAAGAAGAAGAAGAAGAGGAAGAAGAAGAAGAAGAAGAAGAAGAAGAAGAAGAAGATGATGATGATGATGATGATGATGATGATGATGATGATGATGATGATGAAGAAAGTGAAGAAGAAGAAAAAGAGAGAGAGAGAGAGAGAGAGGTGGGTGGGTGGTGGGTGGGAGAGACAGAGAGTGAGAAAGTTCCTTGTTTGAACTTGTGTTACTTTACTCACAATACCACTGACACAGATATTAACATCAACACTTACCTTTCCTACCGCTTCTCACACTCTGTTATGATGTGTCAACACTTCTCTCGT
>JADBJO010000529.1:530000-542500 GCA_016801955.1 Conus betulinus | reverse complement strand
CTGTTGAAATTTTAAATATTACTTAATTTCATTTATTCTTCATTGTTCCTGCCGTTCGCAACGGGGAGTTCCATTTTGAGTGTGTGTGCTTAAATGTATGTCCACTTATAACACTGTTCTTCGCCTTGAAATCATGATCCTGCCGTTCGCAACGGGGAATCTCAATGTTAATGTTATAATAATGAAATTATTATGTTGTTGATCCTGCCGTTCGCAACGGGGATCGCCTATGGTTAATGTTATGCTTATGATGTGATTATGTTATTGATTGCACAGCTATTTTTTACCCCCTACCGTTCGCAACGGGGAGGCCTTTTGTGTTGATGTTTGTTGTTGTAAATACTGCACTTTAATTTTTGTAATGTCTATGTGCTGCAGGGACAATATTAAGATATTTTTATAAGCTAAGACCTATTGTCTCAATGTATATTTCACAATCCCGTTATGAATGTTTGATATTTGTCTTAGCTTAACTTGAATGGTTATGTTTTTTTGTGTGTGTTTTTTTTTTTATATAAAAACCTCATGTTTATGATTATTGTTGTTTGTGTCTTAATAGGTCGGTGGTTTGGTTATGGCTGGTTCGATCCAACCATGATTTGAAATAAAAAGAGAGAGGAAACCAACAAGATGGTGTTGGTGTGGAAGCTGATATGTCAACTCTCTCTCTCTCTCTTCCCAACTCCTACTCCCCTCTTCCCTCCTTATCTCCAATCCATTCACCCCTTACACATACATAGCATAAGTACGATTCCGTTTTGTCCCAGACACTGCCAAGTCTATATCAAAGTCACCAATAAGAATAATTTCCTTTGACTCCAAAATTGCGGCATCCATTATGAAGTTAAACCTGTCGTAGTAGTCAGCGGCTTCAGCTGGGTTTCTGTATAGAAATCCTACCATCACAGGTTTACAATGTTTAAGACTCAATTTGATCCAAATAGATTCTATATTATATTTTTTTCAAGAAGTGATATCCTTTTAAATGTTAATGATCTGGCACAGTATAGAAGTAATCCTGTTCTTTTAGGTGCCTTTGGGTCTAATCGGATTGTCTCATAGTTTGGCATGCACATATCTGAATCAGGAATCGTATCAGTTAGTCAAGACTCTGCTATGCAAAAGACATGAAAGGTATTCCCATTGTTATGAAGAATTGCAGCAGTTTCATCTGTCTTATTTCTGGTACTGTTTATATTTCAATATCCTGGGCTAAGTCCCTCCTATGAAGGCCAAGTGTCTAAAGTAGATGTTACGATGATTATAAGTCATTTGCGTATATAAAGAATAGGTGCCTTACACGTAATATTTCTGGCCACTAATCGTAGGAGTCGATATACAAGAACATGCAGTTACAGACCAGTAAACTACCGATGGCAATGATGTTCAAAACAACTATGAAAACAGCAGTATTATACCATAACCTAACCACAAATTCAACAGAGAGCATGAAATCCGTCATTAAACAAGGACAAGTTGTCAGCGAAAATACTAAATTTTTCTGCTCCCCGAAAGAGAGAAGAAAACAAACTCTCATAAACAAAACAACTTTTAAAAAAATAAACACAAACAGCAATGATTTCAAAAATACAAAGAGAGAGAGAGAGAGAGAGAGAGAGAGAGAGAGAGAGAGAGAGAGAGAGTTAATGATATGAAGAATGAATTCGCTAAGAAATATCGATTTGGCACAAAGTCAAAAACCCTATTAATGTAGTACAATGCACTTGGGAATGTGAACAGCCTCAAAACGCATACAATAGTTGGCTGCAAGATACAGTATCAACCAACGAATGAAACAATGAGGTATGTTACGTCAGTGCGAGAGCCTGAAAACATGGTTATGTCAAAGCACTTATCTACTCGTGCGCGCGCGCGCGAGCGCACACACACACACACACACACACACACACACACACACACACACACACACACACTGGTACGACAGGTTTAACTTCATAATGGATGCCGCAATTTTGGAGTCAAAGGAAATGATTCTTTTTGGTGACTTTAACATAGACTTGGCAGTGCCTGGATGTACATGTGTGTGCATGCGCGCGCTCGCGCGTGTGTGTGTGTGTGTGTGTGTGTGTGTGTGTGTGTGTGTGTGTGTGTGTGTGTGTGTGTGTGTGTGTAACTGTGTATCTGTCTGTAAGTTTGCCTGTCTGTCTGTCGATTTGTCTGCCTATGTATTTCACAGAAAGTTTAATAAACTGACGTGGGCACACAAGAAAATTGATTTTAAGGTGATAATCAGCACAAAATGTGGACTTTGAAACAAACAAACAAAAGTATGCTTGGCTTATTTTACGTCGTAAGGAGAACATAACTTGATAAACAATGAATCTATGCGGAACCACATAAGACTAAACACTTCACAACTCAAATCAGCACATTTGCAAACTGGTAGTTGCTTTCCGCGCTATTTTCTGCTTACAGCTGCAAAACCGGTTAATCGCAACTGCAACCGGTTTTCCGAACCGCCATACAGGTAAAATCGGTTTTTTAGTCACGCACCAGTGTTACCCAAGTTAGCCTCTCGTTTCCTTAGCAGCATCACCTACACAGTTTCATTCTAGCTGCTTCAAAACAACACTCCCGGACTCGGGTTTTTTTTTTTTCAGGATGCATGCTCCCGCTGTACTCTAGCGGCAATTCCCCCCCCCCCCCCCCCCCCCATTCTCCCCATCGTCCTCCCTCCTCCCCCGCATCACGCAGCCTCCTTCAACAATGAAGACATTGTTGTCGTTTGTGTGGATTCAGAATTCAATCACTGTCAGTCCAATATGGCCAGGAGTCCTTTTCTGCTAAGTGCTTGTGTGTGCGCGTTCCATCACTTTAAAATCACAAAACGTATTAAAATTCTGTCCATCACTTTACTGAAAGCAAAAGAGGCATAAAAACAAACAAACAAACCTCCATCACTTTACTGAAAGCAAAAGAGGCATAAAAAAACAAACAAACAAAACTCCATCACTTTACTGAAAGCAAAAGAGGCATAAACAAACAAACAAACAAACTTCGTAATTAGACGAGGGAAGGGAAGGGGGTAATGGTCGGGTATCTTGATTCGCACCAGTGTGAGCTTGAGCTCATTTCCGGTTGTTTTATAACGTCTTGAATGAGTACCCTAGGTTTTTATGTCACATGACGTTGATCGTTACCATTCCTTGCTTTGACTCTGGTAGGCTTATGCATAAGGATTAAAGATACGAGGCTTTTGAAAGCAGCGAGTCAAAATTTCAGGTGAAGTGAGTGTGAGAGGATGATCAGTTCGAAGATCAAAATGCTGTTCTTCAGGCTGCCATTAAGCAGGCCTATGGTTTTATGCTTGATACAGGTTGTACCAATAAATCGAAAATTTGCAATTTGCTTATTGGGTGTTGGTGGTTTCTGCTGTTGCTGTCCTCTTCCGATGATAGGCCAACTGAATGCTGAGTGGTTCTGGAGGAAGGGGGGGGGGGGGGGGGGGGATGAAAGCGGTTGAGACAATTCAGTCATTGAAGGTGTTAGTAAGGGTTTTGTAGGGAGACTTTGAGAGACGTGCTAAGAAGTATATGAAACAGCCTAGGGAATGAAATTATGTCATCCCAACAATAGATTCTCTACAGAATATATATCATGACAACAACAAACGATTAACTGCAACTAACTTTAAACGCCTGGAGTCAATAAATTAACAACAACAACTGATCCCACATCACACCCGTTGAGTTTCGAGACCACACTGCGCATGATTTAAAGCTGATGGATAAATGAAGATGAGGGAATTTAAGAAGGTCCCGATGCCAGTGAAGTCTTGTTTCTCTTTGAACGATTGAAACTAACTCTTCACATTAAAAGAAGAAGCCAAATTTGGTAAGAAAAATAACACATATTCAAAGAGAAAGAAGGGGGACTCATGAAATGGGAAACAATAGATGGGGGGAAAAAAAAGGAGTGGAGGCAGGTTGGGGGGGGGGGGGGGGGGGGGGCACCAAAGTGAAAAAAAAAAAAAACGGATAACAAAAGTTAACAAGTGAAGAAAACAATGACAGAAATACAGAAAATGATAATAATAATAATGATGAAGAAAAAAAAAAGAAAAATGAAGACAAAAAAGGGCCTCAATGGAGCAAAGAAAACGATGAGGGGAAAAAAAGGTAAAAAAAAAATGAAGAAAAAGAGAGAGAAGAAAGAAAAAGAAAAGAAAGAAAGGGAGATAAAAAGAAAAGAAAGGAAAATGGGAGAAAAAAAGCTTAGAAACACGGCATAAAGGGGGTGGGATGAGGGTATGAATTAAAGATAAAAGAAAATGACACGGCATTGAACAGCGGAACGATTAAAACGAGCAGACAGATGACTCAATTTGTCTCAACTAACTGTTCCACAACCGCATTATAGCAACATGGTATAAACAAACGCTAAAATTAAGTACCCTAAAGGTTGAAAAGAAAGTAAACAAAGACAGATAAGAAAAGAAATGTCAGAATGTGAAATAAAAAGAAACATAAGCAGAAAAAGAAAGATCATAACGTGTCCAGAAAAAAAAAAAATTTAATTAAAAAAAAGGAAATAAAGGGGGGGGGGGGGGAAAAGAGTTTAAAAAACCGAAAGAAAGAATAATTTTTTAAAAAAAAAAGCAAAATAAAAATCTCACACATATCACACTCACTCACACACACACACACACGGACGCACGTACGCACGGACGCACGCACGCACGCACGCACGCACGCACGCACGCACGCACGCACGCACGCACGCACACACACACACACACACACACACACACACACACACTTGAAAGGAAGAAAAGAAAACAAAAAACAACAACAACAACAAAAACGGCGACAGAAAATAGAAAAGCAGGACAATAGGAAAAAAAAATAAAAAGAAAGAAGGGGGGGGGGGGGGGGGGGGAGCAGAAAGAATGGGGGAGGGAAACAGGTTGTCATGTTGTGACAAGCCCAGCCCACGTAGCGATCACTTTAAGAGTTCATTGAAAGAAAAAAAAAAAGAGTAAGTAAACAACATAGAAAACAAGAGCACGTGACTTAAAATGAGACCAGTGATTTCATGGCTTTCAAAAAAAAAAAAGGATTGTAAAGATCAAATGACTGGGACTGGCTTCTTTTTGTCCTTTTATCGAATGGATAACTACGGAGATGAATACGTACTTAGGTGGCAATTGAAGGGGAGGTGGGGGAGGGGATACGAGCTACACGAAAAAAAAAAATGACAAACCGACCGATTGATCAACCAATGTATAAAAAGAAAAATGAATGAATGCTCGGAATGAACGACTGAATGAATGAAGGAAAAAGAGAAGGAAGAGGTTAAAGAAAAGGAAACAAAGAAGAGCTGAGGGAAAAGGACAAACAAAGAGAAGAAGAGACAGGTAGAAAGATTAAAAAAAAAGCTGTACAGAGAGACAGAGAGAGAGAGAGAGAGAGAGAGAGAGAGAGAGAGAGAGAGAGAGAGAGAGAGAGAGAGAGAGAGAGAGAGAGAGAGAGAAGAAAAC
Organism: Conus betulinus; assembly: GCA_016801955.1. NCBI lineage: Eukaryota > Metazoa > Mollusca > Gastropoda > Neogastropoda > Conidae > Conus > Conus betulinus. The sequence goes on along the minus strand of JADBJO010000529.1, from coordinate 537,000 downwards.
AACACACAGCAAGTTCAGAATCACTTGGGAAGTAAATTAGGGAGGAAAAAAAAAGTTCACAAACGATGAATAAACGCACCAACAGGGAACTGTATCTTTGATGGCAAATTATCTAATACCTAATGAAAAGCAATAAAGGCATTTAATAAACAACAAAAAAAATCTAACTAAGCGCAAAAGCGAACAAACAAACCATACACATACTAAGAAATATATCAATACAGCAAAATTAAATGAATTTTAAAAAAATGTAAGCACAAACCAGAAGAATAACACTTCGTCATAAAGCCGCGCCCACGGACGACCACAACGCGAAGAAGGCCTTGTCTCACTACTGTGCACAAGAGATCGAACTTGATCGCCACACAGCGACTCACTCACCCGCAGTCTGCTCAGGCGAAGGCAGAGCACTGGTGGCAGACGATATGCTGGAGACACAGGCCGAGAGAGAAGGGGGGAGCCACAGCCAGAGAGCACACTGCCGAGTCTTGCACAACATTGGCCGTTTCTCCGGAAGTTCCTTCCAATTCTGTTTATAGTCTGACACAACGCTAGCCGTTTTCTCCTGAAGTTCCCTCCAATTCTGTTTATAGTCTGACACAACGCTAGCCGTTTTCTCCTGAAGTTCCCTCCAATTCTGTTTATAGTCTGACACAACGCTAGCCGTTTTCTCCTGAAGTTCCCTCCAATTCTGTTTTTAGTCTGGCACAATACTGGCCGTTTCTGCTGAAGTTCCTTCCAGTTCTGTTTATAGTCTGGCACAATACTAGCCGTTTCTCCTAAAGTTCCTTTCAATTCTGTTGATAATTTCGTTTGTTCAGTGTCACTTCATCAGCCTGTCTTGTTGGTCTGGTCTTTGACATTCCGGTGGAGCTCTCGCTGCCAAAAGAGTAAATCAGGTCACTGTCTCGTCTGTATATGCATGCCCGCACGCGCGCCGTGGTATTTTACCGCGGACGCATATGCTCTCTCTCTCTCTCTCTCTCTCTCTCTCTCTCTCTCTCTCTCTCTCTCCACTTGCTCACTCCGTCTCTCTCTCTCTCACTTTCTCTCTCTCTCTCTCTCTCTCTCTCTCTCTCTCTCTCTCTCTCTCTCTCTACTTTGTTTTATTCATTATTTATTCTTTATTTCTACTTTTTTTTTATTTTAAGCACTTTTTTTTGCATGCTTCTACATTGATTGCCTTGTCTTATTTTGCATTGTTGACCCTACTCTGGGTGAGGACTGGATGTAAAAAAAAAAAGCACTACAACGCTTATCAATTATCCTCATTAGAAAAGAATTCTCTCTCTCTCTCTCTCTCTCTCTCTCTCTCTCTCTCTCTCTCTCTCTCTCTCTCTCTGCCAATAAACTTAGTCCCTATCTCGACTGGTCATCGAAAAAACACTGACGTAACCAATATCGTGTGTGTGTGTGTGTGTGTGTGTGTGTGTGTGTGTGTGTGTGTGTGTGTGTGTGTGTGTGGAGGGAGGGGGGAGGGGAAGGGAGGAGGGTAGAGGGGGTGGTGGTGGTGGTGCGCGTGCGGGCTCGTTTATTCCTATCTGTCAGTGATGGTCAAAGGGAAATAGCCGTTTGCATTACTTTCTTAGTTTTGTTGGAATCGCCTCCTTCCCCTGATATGTTGTCGCGGAGGTAGATAGCCCCCAACCAAAAAACAAAAAAAAACGTGAACTGACATGGAAATATACATCAGGGCTGGCAAATTGCCACTTGTACCATGTAAACTGTCTACACTGTTAAACCTGTTCTTAATCTTATCGCCATGCGACGGCATATTCAGGAATATAGGTCCATGGACAGGCATTTCAATTTAGTAAGTTACAAAGATGTCACCAGCGTGATCATCATATGAGGTGGAAATGTTTGTGTTGACCTCCATTTTTTCAGTCAACGGGCTATTAACTGGAGTAAAGCCTTGTTCACTGCTTGTTACTGGTTCACTTGCTTCTTCTTCTTCTTCTTCTTTTTTTTTTTTTTTTTTAATCACCCCTGGGTCGGAAGGGAAAGTCGAAAGCAGCATTCGTTTAGAGTTATGGGCCTGTAATTATTTCATCATGGCAGCAACAGTTCCCCAACTAGTTTCTTATTGACCTTAAGTTTGATGAAGACAGTGGCATTTATGCTGAGTGTAACTGTTGATCTCCTTAATTCGTTCCCTGTGTAGGAGCTTTCATGTCTAAGACAGCTGGAATGTCTAGGATGGTCAAGTGTGATCAGTCTGTTAATGCAGAGGATAGCCCAGCCATGCTCTGGTATTCCTATCTAGGTGGACTGTTTACGAAGATACACGAGGGTGGGTTGGCATGGGGGGGGGGGGGGGGGGGGGAGGGGGGATACTTGATAAAGTGTAAAGTCGTAATTGCCATCTGGGTTTGTGAAGGGTCGCTGACAAGAATGCCCATGCATGCGCGCACGCGCTCACATTTCTGTTGTTGTTGTTGTTGTTGTTTGTTTGTTTTTTGTTTGTTTGTTTTTTACAGTATTGTATTTATAGTTTATTTGCTAAAGTAGCTATGAATGCAGGAGTGTGTGCAAGCTTGAAACATCCTTTGGCGGGGGGGGGGGGGGGGGGGGGGGGGGGGGGGGGGGGGGGGAGTTGATGTCTCTTTGTTCTGTGTGCTCTGTGTTGTCATTTCTGCTTGGCGATTCGGTGTCGTAAGCAGCATTCGTCTGGAGTCATGGGCATCCAGTTATTTCATCATAGGAACAAGAGTTACCATACATGTCGTTATCTAATTGGGTTCAATTGTAAGCTGTACATCGATGCCTCTATATGAATGTTATTCTGATGGAAATTAGGATAGTTGGTAATAATACTTATCAATTTTGTTATACACTCTTGGATCAAACTAATCAAATGTTTCAGAAATTTGTCTCATTGATTTGATGAAAGAGGTGGTAGGGGGTGTACGAAACAAAAAAAAAATATGCGACCAGTGGTATGATTTGTGCTAAGTAAGATCACATGAAAAAAATCGCCTTGGTTAACCAGGACACGACCAGCATGCTTCCACCTTTGACACTGAGAATCTGACGCTAATACCCTCTAGTGATTTGCAACAGAGAAATTAAGTTCAGTCACCTTAAACGCGTGCGCGCACGTGTGTGTGTGTGTGTGTGTGTGTGTGTGTGTGTGTGTGTGTGTGTGTGTGTGTGTGTGTGTGTCTGTGGGTGCGCGCGCATTTGGTATTTGTGTTTTACAAAACTTTTTTTTTTTAGGAAGGTAAAGATCCACAAGTAAATCAGCACAAAGCTTTCACAAGATTATAAATACGGCACTTCTTCTATTGGTTATGCAAGTGTCGGTAAAAATCAGCCTCGCTTGATGAATTGTACCCAAATCGATCCAGTACACTCGAACAAGGAAAATCCATTTCAGACAGTTTAATCGTCCTCGTTTGGACGACAGTCTCAGACAAAGATTGATGCTTTCATGTTTCATGAACAAACAAACAAACAAACAAAAGTCACCGAACAACACTGTGGACAGCAGGTTTGTTTGTTTGGTCGGTCGGTTGATTTGTTTTGTCTTGTTTTGTTTTTGATCTCGTTGTTTTACAATCATCAAAAAAAAATTGAATAAGAAAGTTACAGAATAATTATAATTAGCACAAACGATATAACGCCCCGTCCACGTTTTTTTTTTTTTTCCTTGTCTGGAAGAGATCTTCAGTGCACAAATGGAATAATAAACAGCGATGCATCGGATCACAAAAACTCGCAAATTCAACTTTCCCTGGGTGTACTTAACATGACGTCGGTCCCGTTATTCTCCAGTTTGAAATTACCTCCCTTTCCTCCTACATTATACACTTGCATGTCAGGTATAATATTGTTTGTGGCCAAACCGACTACAGAGGCCAAAACCAGGGCTGCAAGAAAGTTATTACAGTCAAGTATACACCTATACATGTAAATGAAAAAAAAAGCCGGGGGGGGGGGGGGGGTGGGAGGGGGGTTAAATGCACTAGCCTACTAGCCACTGGTGCTGTGAACGATTCGAGGCTCCCCTTGCCTGGGGCACGGCCGTAATGGAAGGCGGGGGCCTATCCTCTTTCTACCGCCTTAACTTGCCCTGTTCTGAACCAGGGGCCCATTTACTGCTGGGCTGCATGACATGGAGACGTGCGTGAACACATGTGTGATTCCACACGTTTTGTTCCTTTTTTTCTTTTTTTTTTTTTTTTTTTTTTTTTTTTTTTTTTGCTCCTGTTTCTCTTAGCTTCGATGAGAGAGAGAGAGAGAGAGAGAGAGAGAGAGAGAGAGAGAGAGAGAGACTGACAGACAGATTCTTTCTTTCTCTCTCTCTCTCTCTTACTGTCTCTCTCTCTCTCTCTCTCTCTCTCTCACACACACACACACACACACACACACACACACACACACACACACACACACACACACACACACACACGCGCACACACACACACACACACACACACACACACACACACACACACACACACACACACACACACACACACACACAAAACGCACCATACCACACCACAAATACACACAGACACAACACGCACCACACCACCACCACACACACACACACACACACACACACACACACACACACACACACACACACACACACACCAAAATGCACCACACACATACATACGCACACACACACACACACACACACACACACGCGCGCGCGCGCGCGCGCGCGCGCGCGCGCGCCACACACACACACACACACACACACACACACACACACACACACACACACACATGCACACACACACACACACACCAGGGTGCAGAGAGGGCATTAAAACAAATCGTTTCAACAGACGGCTGCTAATGAAGGGCTTTTGCATTAATGAACGGCAGCCGTACCCTGTTACATCACGCAAAGTCACAATCCTGCGACAGCCATGCTCTGTTATATCACGCAAAGTCACAATCCTGCGACAGCCATGCTCTGTTACATCACGCAAAGTCACAATCCCGCGACAGCCATGCTCTGTTACATCACGCAAAGTCACAATCCCCGCGACAGTCATACGCTGTTACATCACGCAAAGTCACAATCCTGCGATTTGCCCCCCCCCCCCCCCCCCCCCCCCTCGTGATGCATCGTGATGCATCAAAGTGTAACAAGAAATGGATCACAAACGTTTTGTCGCTGTGATGTAACCTTACTTGGAAGATACCTTCACCAGTTGTCGTAACTTGGCAATATGTCGTCGCGAAAGAAGTAGACAGGATTCACGTCACGCAAACATGAACGAAACAACACTGGCACATATGTCACCAATCATTTCAGCCACACAAGTCACACTATCAATAACATGAAATGCGCAAAGAAGAAACAGTCTTGTGCAGTTTGCATACAGACCACTCATTTTACACCTATTCTCTTATCTTTTAAAAGTGAAGGAAGAAGCTCCGTGGTGCATTCCACGTCATGTACCACTCGCGGTGAAACATATTATTTTCATTAGAGTGTTGGGACTTGCATGATGTGAGACATAAACACTTCGCAGCAGACTCCGTGAAAACCTTGTTCAGTGATGTCCCACGTGAGGTTATCTTTGAATTTCTGAAAGAGATCAACACATTTTTCATTTGATCTCAGAATTTACAGAAGAAAAGGGGGGGGGGGGGGGGGGGGGGGGGGGGGGGGGGGGGGGGGGTATTTCCGGTGTGTGTGTGTGTTGTTGTTGTTTTTAGATTATTTCAAAGGGCTGTGTGAATGAGTTTTGCTTTTTTAACGACTTGTGAGTTGACTTCAACAGGGGTGACAGCCCTGATATCGCCCTTTGCGGTCGGCTGGACAACAAACAGCAGTATCTTACCTTACTATAGCAAGGAGAAGGTGCATCCCAGGACTGTGAAGGCTCTATCTCGCAGGGAAAACCCTGGATTAGTAAATTAAAAGACACTGTTCCCTGTTAGACTTCATGGTAAGGATTGAACGGCGATGCAAAACCTAAGTAGTGGTAAATTTGAAGGCCACATATCCCGGAGGGGGGGGGGGGGGGAGTTTGGGGGTTGAGGGGGGTAGGAGGGAGGGGGTGAAGGGAGAGGCGACACCTGGATAAGCAGAAGTGGTTTAGTTGGAAATCATTCCTGGAAAAAAAAAAAACTTACAAAAAGCTTGACGACAGTTGTGGAGACGGGGGAGGGGTGGGGGTGGGGTGGTGGCCTTCATTGGAGGAGACCAGGCTCCATAATCTCCCCCACCCAGCAAACCCTCTGCTTCTCGCAGCCCCTGCCTCATAAGTAGCCCGCCACCCCTCCCCCCCCCCCCCCCCCTTTTTTTTTTTTTTTTTTAAGGGGGATGGGCGATGGGTAGGTGGGTGTGCGCGTGGTGATGATGATGGTGGCGAGATGAACCATAATTCTCTATAATATAGACACGATGAGCAGTATTCTCCGCGAGCGCCCTCTGGCGAATGCCTCAAGAGAGCATTATTCTTCACACAAAACTGGACGAAACGTGGGGAGTGCCCCAAAGGGCTATGAGGCTCACCATGAATATCTTGCCGCACCGCGACAAATCGTGGCATTGCAACAATCTGTGATGTAACAGAGCCGTTCGTCCCCAAAGCAAAGGTTCCACCGTCCCGCCGCAAAAAAAAAAAATAAATAAATAAATAAAAATAAAAAAGGAAAAACAAATCTCAAACATACGGAAGTGGAGGAGGGGAGAGGGAAAGGGGGAGGAAGGCCGGGGTGTGGGGGGTGGTTTATAGAGGGATCTGCAAACAGGAAATTACCCAAGCACCGTTCCGTTGAAGAACAATGCCAGGCAGTGGAGCCGTCGACATTAATCAACACCACCCGATCCGTGCCTCGTGGTCAGCACGTGAAAGGGGTTCTGATGAACGATGAGGTCATGAGGGCTGCGGTGTGTGTGTGTGTGTGTGTGTGTGTGTGTGTGTGTGTGTGTGTGTGTGTGTGCGTGTGTGTGTGTGTGTATGTGCGTGTGTGTGTGTGTGCGCGCGCGCGCGCGCGCGCTCGCCCTTCACAAAGCGGGTAT
>JADBJO010000529.1:510000-525000 GCA_016801955.1 Conus betulinus | reverse complement strand
CCTTTATTCCTTTCCATGCATCTCGCATATTTCCATTCTGGAACATGTTTTCAACTTTTCTCTTTGTAAGCTCTCCATGTATGTTCAGGTTGTGCCTTTTACTTTCATCATCTAATATTGTAACGATGCAAACCTTGTTATTTGTACCTAAGTAAAGGTTTTTCAAGACGTGCTGTTATAATCAACTAGATATTCTAATTAACATTTTGCATTGTACTGGTAGATACGTATTTACACTGTGTATGAGTATCGTTTGTAACTGTATTTTGATTGAGGCCCCATCAGAATGGGTCAGTGGCCTTCTGATTAAAGAATTCATTCATTCATTCTCTCTCTCTCTCTCTCTCTCTCTCTCTCTCTCTCTCTCTCTCTCTCTCTCTCTCTCTCTCTCTCTCTCTCTCTCTCTCTCCTAAGCCTTGGCCTCAGATATTTACCAAAACCGCCCAGTCAAACCACATCCCCCTTCAGTTGTACACACGGTCTGCTTTCCTAGCGGCATTTTTTTTTTTCTCATGCACCTTCAACAGGAACGTCTGTGGATTGGCGGACAAGAAGGCCTCAGGCTTCACTCATTCAGGCTTGTGCGATGCGGGGGGGCTGGTGTTACCACAACCTCGCCAATATAGCGTCTCTCCCTTCAACTTCGTTCTTTGTTCACACATTTTCTTCCAGATGGAATCAACGAAGAGGAAGCAACTATGCGGAAACACACCAACAGCCTGAAGCATAACCATTGCAAGACCAGTTAGAACAACAACAACAACAGCAGCAGCAGCAGCAGCAGCAGCAGCCGGTGGGGTACCCGATGCAGCAGTCTTCGCTGCAGGCAGCTCCAGGCGCCTCCCCAGTGTGCCCTGCTCCCACGGTTCGCCGTGTACTGTACCGGCACAGCCACTTCAAGCTGGGCCTGTGGGGACTGACCCTGGCCACCATCATGTTCATCGTGGCCTTCTTCTCGCCGGCCTGGGCGAACAGAGTGGGTCTGTGGGTCAGCTGCACGTACACATCTTGTAGGAGCAACATGACTTCAGGACCTGGTCAGTGCTGTGGCTGTTGTTGCTGTTGTAGTTCTTGGCGTATGTGTTTATGGGACACACTGTGTGTGTGTGTGTGTGTGTGTGTGTGTGTGTGTGTGTGTGTGTGTGTGTGTGTGTGTGTGTGTGACACATAGAGAGAGAGAAAGAGAAGACTCTTTGGACCTTTTATATGGCCCCTTATCGTCGGCTGGATTATGAACAACATTACATTAATGCAACTGCCTTATCAGGGACCCAACAATTATTTGGGCTTTTCTTTATTGTTCTGAATTCTTGTCCCCGCCCGCTCATTTAGAGGATGTACTCATCCTGATGATGACGATGTGTTCATCCGTCATGTGGACAGATGATTAGGCAGACAAGTTATTTACCAGGATGAGTCCAAATAAGGGAGTGGAGGCCTATCTTTGAGGCACACAGTCGGCTGCAGAGGTTGCAGGGGATGGATCTGAGCGAGTTGAGCAGTTGCTTCCTCCAGTACCTCTTTCCCTGACTGGCAGTCTGTTCATCTCGAAAGTCTGTTAAGGCAGTACGTTCCCAGTTTATTGTGTCTAGGTTTCAGTCCATGAAGATGGTTTTCTGAGCGTCTCTGGACCTTACAAGAGGTCTGCCTCGCTGGCGCTGGTCCTGCTTCAGTTGCCCTTACAAGAACATTTTGGAAATCCTGCTATACTCAATGTGGATGGCATACCCTGCCCAACTCAATGGATTCTTGAAGAACAGACAAGCGATGCTGGGAAATCCACAGGGTTTTCCCCTAGAAGCTGAAGCCGGTCACACCCTGTATCTTGCCACATGAGGTTGCAGACCCTGCGTAGCCGACACTGAAGGACTGTTCCGGTTGTCGGATGTGTTGTCGGTAGATGGTCCAGGTCTCACAGCAGCTCGGCAGAACGCCCACGACTACTGCTCTGTACTCGGTAACTTTGCTGGAGATTCTAATGCCCTGATCTTCCTATACTTGATCAAGGAGGTGTCAAGGAGGTGTCACTACGTGGGCACTGGTTCATATACGCTACACCATCCGCTAAGTTACGAGACCACACTGCGCACGATTTAAAGCTTATGGATTAAATGAATTAATGACTAAGATGAAAGAATTTAAGAAGAGGATACCATGGCTACGAGTTCGCAGATGTCTGACCTACGCCTAACGTACTGGTCAGACATAGGTGGATATTTTCTATGAATCTGCCGAGGGCAACATTAGCGTTCGTGATCGGTAGACTCACCCTTCTATCCAGGGACCGGTTGGTGCTCACTGTGCCACCAAGATAGCAGAACTTGTCCATGGTATTGATTCCTGTGTTGTTGGTGACTACAGGTGGATGGGAAAGATAGCAGAACTTGTCCATGGTATTGATTCCTGTGTTGTTGGTGACTACAGGTGGATGGAAAGGATAGCAGAACTTGTCCATGGTATTGATTCCTGTGTTGTTGGTGACTACAGGTGGATGGGAAAGATAGCAGAACTTGTCCATGGTATTGATTCCTGTGTTGTTGGTGACTACAGGTGGATGGGAAGGATAGCAGTCCTTGTGCATGGCATGGCATTCCTGTGTTGTTGGTGACCACAGGTGGGTGGGAGGGATGTGCTGGCAGTCTTTAATGGAAAGGGTCGGAACCTGGTAGCGGTCTTGCCTGGTAGACTGCATGTGGCACCAAAATGTATGCCGGCTTGTACCTGTCAGTGTAACGTACACATCTATCCGTAACTGGGGTAGTAGATCTAGCATGGACAGAGATGAAGAGAAAGGAAACGAACAAACAACATCCATCAGTCTTTCATTTGGGGAAAGGTCTTTACTAGAAAGTTTCACTCTGTTGTTTCTCTCTACTTTCTGTTTTAGTGGGGGGTTTGCCTTGCGCTGTCTCTTGTCTTGTTCTCTCTCTCTCTCTCTCTCTCTCTCTCTCTCTCTCTCTCTCTCTCTCTCTCTCTCTCTCTTGCCGTCAATGCAAGTGCTAAACAAATATTGCATAAGTGCGCGCGCGCGTGTGTGTGTGTGTTTGTGTGTATGTGCGTGTGTGAGTGTGTGTGTGTATGCGTATGTGCATGTGTGTGTGTGCATGTGTGTGTGTGTGTGTGTGTGCATGTGTGTGTGCGTGTGTGTGTGTGTGTGTGTGTGTGTGTGTGTGTGTGTGTGTGTGTGTGTGTGTGTGTGTGTGTGTGTGTGTGTACACTTCTACCACAGCCTGGCTGGACGCGGCCCGTGCTATGGAGGTGCTGGCTCTGATCTGCTTCCTCCTCAGCCTGGGGCTGGAGCTGTGCCAGGACGTCCTCATGTCCCTGCCGCCCCCGGAGAACAAGGCCGTGGAGATCATCGGAGTGGCAGCAGGTGCGTCAGGCTTGTTCGAACTGTGCCTTCTTCTTTTGCGCCCCAAATGACCCCGTGGCAAATGCTTCCTCGTTTTGTTTCGTTTTTTCCTCCCACGCTCTTTGGTGAAATGGGGAGGGATAAGAATAGAGAGAGAGGGAGAAGATGGGGGGTGGATGAGTAATGTGTGTATACTTGAAAAAAGGCAGCGACATTAGTCTACATAAAGTCCAGTGCCTTGTATACAACTTTCACTTCGCAAATGCTTTAGTGCAGTCTGTTCCGCCATGATTTCCCTTAATATGGACACGTTAAAAAAAAAAAAACGAGAAAGACATCCTTCTGATATGAAATTAGAACAAAGGCGGAGAAGTACAAAAGAAGATAAGATGTAGAGGTGTAAGCAAATTGGGTCTGATTCTAAGATAGATTTAGATGAAGTGATGGTTTTGACCGTGGCTGGACAAGGGGATGGGGAATCTTTATTCCCAGAGGATGTTACCTGCAGGAACGACATCGTAAGACGGGCTTAAAAGTTACGATCGGGTTGATAGTGAAGTTGTTCACGTTCGTTGGAAACGAACACGATCAATCACAGACGAAAACAACTAGCATGACATGCTCGTGTGGGCGACTAGCCCGTTCAAATAGATGAGAGCGTGACTGAGAAACTCAAACGTACTGATTTTTTTTTTACCTTAGATGTTTTTGTTTTAACGGTCGTATAAAGGAACAGTTTCCGCGTTCATTTATATTGCAACATTTTCTGATCGTGACTGAAGCTAGTGTGCTGCTGAACATCTGAAAGACCTCCAGCCTTTTTTTTTCATAAAGGAACCGAAACCAAACCAAAACATTCACTGCTGTAGCATTCCTTTTCTCCCCTCCCTCCCCCCCCCCCCCCCCTTCTATTTCTTCATCTTTTTTTGTTGTTGTTTTTTGTTTTTGTTGTTCTTCTTCTTCTTCTTCTTCCTCTTCTTCTTCTTTCTTCTCTCCTCCTCCTCCTCCTCCTCCTCCTCTTCTTCTAAACAAGAAACAAACGGTATCTTTGAGCATACCCCGATGACATCTGCAACATCTCTCTGTTGTTGACAGGTGTGTTTGGTATATCTGGTGTGGCCGTCTTTGGTGGAGCGCTGGACAAGAGCTGGGTGTTTGGTTCCCGCTGGTACTCGGACTTTGTCTACCTGAACTGGGCCTTCTGGCTGGCGGCAGCTGGCAGCGTCCTCGGCCTTCTGAGCGCCGTTCTGATGGGGACCAGTCGCGTGCGGCATTACCAGCTCACCAAACGGGCACTGACCAACCTCGGGATTTCCACTGTCTCCCCTACCGCCCCTTCTGCTCCCATGCAACCTCTGGTCATGACGTATCCTCACGTCTCTGCAGCTGCCGCCGCCGCCTCCTACCCCACGCCCGCATACCCCTACTCTTACTCTTACCCTCCTGCGGTGGCGGCTTCTGTCCCCAAGCACGCGCCAGCGTCCGGAATAGGTGTTCAAGGAATGCCTGCGTCACAAGCGACAGCTGCACAAGGATTGGCGACGTCACTTGTTCCTATGTGCCTCGTCAGCGTGCAAGGTCAGTTGGTGCAGGTGTACCAGGAACGGCCGTCGGCGGTGACCGCAGCTTCAGCGGTCGGAAGTGAGGCGACCCAAGCGCCGCCGGTGGATGTCCAGTGAGCGGTGTCGGTACTGTCCAGACTGGTGTTGACGACATCGGTGTCTTTCAGTTAGCCAGCGCAGCAGATGAGGTGGAGTGAGGGAGGGGAGCAGAGTGGGAGGGGAGGGGGGGGGGGGGGGAGGGAGTGTTACGGATTGCCCCCTGCACTGCTGAGGTCCCCAGTGAACTGGCGCAACCGTGGAGTTTCAGTGTACTGAATGACCGACTGGCGCGTGCTGTCTGCAGGATGAACGTGGTCACATGCTGGGGTCACGTGCATCAGCGCCAGAACCAGTCACCGGTGACGGATTGATCTCCTCGTCCTATGTCCTGCTATTGTGTTTCTTGAGCAATGGGAGAGAAGAGAAGAGGGACGAAGAAGTTCGTGGTTCCTAAAAAAAAAAAGTTTTCTTTTATTTAAAAAAAAAATGCTTTTTCTGTGTGCATGCAACAACAAAAGATTAGCTGTAAGTTTTTAGTTTTGACAAGTCAGTGTTTGTATCCGATGCACGTGCATTTGAATGAATTACGTAGGCCTATCTAAAAACGACCAAATGGGAAAACTACTCCCCCCCCATCCCTCCCACGCTGATTAACGACGTATTTGTTGGTTGCTGACAATACACCAGGCGCCATCAGTCCTGATATGGCCTTCGTGGTCGGCTGAGCTAGGGACAACATGATTTAGGTCACCATCATCACACACAAATAGAGCTGGGAGTTTGACTGTGGCTGATCATTAATGACTGTGCCTGATCATTAATGACTGCCTGATCATTAATGACTGTCGTTGGTCATTGATTACTGTGGCTGATCATTAATGACTGTGCCTGATCATTAATGACTGTCGTTGATCACTGATAACTGTCGCTGACCATTAATGGCTGTGGCTGACCATTAATGGCTGTGGCTGACCATTAATGGCTGACCATTAATGACTGTGGCTGACCATTAATGACTGTGGCTGACCATTACTGGCTGACCATTAATGGCTGTGGCTGACCATTAATGGCTGTGGCTGACCATTAATGACTGTGGCTGACCATTAATGGCTGTGGCTGACCATTAATGACTGACCATTAATGACTGTGGCTGACCATTAATGGCTGTGGCTGACCATTAATGGCTGTGACCATTAATGACTGTGGCTGACCATTAATGGCTGTGGCTGACCATTAATGGCTGTCGGGAATTGATGTCAGTCGGGAAAGATCAAAGATCAAATCTTCTGTTGTAGTGAAATCTTTCATTTGTGTATCATTGTCTTCAGTACTTGTCAGTTTTGTTGTGTTGTAGTTGTTTGTTTGTAATTGTTGTTGTTGTTGTTTTCATGTAATGTCCTGATCTAGTGAAAACGTTAAATCGACGGTTGTTCATCCCGTTCCCGTGCCGTGCCACAAACTTTCGGAGAAAACCTTAAACAGAAAAGTTGTTATCCTCCTCCTCTGCAGATAGTGTATCTGTTATCCTCCTCTGTGTAGATAGTGCATCTGTTATCCTCCTCCTCCTCTGTAGATAGTGCATCTGTTATCCTCCTCTGTAGATAGTGCATCTGTTATCCTCCTCCTCCTCTGTAGATAGTGCATCTGTTATCCTCCTCCTCTGTAGATAGTGCATTTGGTATCCTCCTCCTCTGTGGATAGTGCATCTGTTATCCTCCTCTGTAGATAGTGCATCTGTTATCCTCCTCCTCTGTGGATAGTGCATCTGTTATCCTCCTCTGTAGATAGTGCATCTGTTATCCTCCTCTGTAGATAGTGCATCTGTTATCCTCCTCCTCTGTAGATAGTGTATCTGTTATCCTCCTCCTCTGTAGACAGTGCATCTGTTATCCCTCCTCCTCTGTAGATAGTGCATCTGTTATCCTCCTCCTCTGTAGATAGTGCATCTGTTATCCTCCTCCTCTGTAGATAGTGCATTTGTTATCCTCCTCCTCTGTAGATAGTGCATTTGTTATCCTCCTCCTCTGTAGATGGTGCATTTGTTATCCTCCTCCTCTGTAGATAGTGCATTTGTTATCCTCCTCCTCTGTAGATAGTGCATCTATTATCCTCCTCCTCTGTAGATAGTGTATCTGTTATCATCCTCTGCAGATAGTGCATCTGTTATCATCCTTCTCTGTAGATAGTGCATCTGTTATCATCCTCCTCTGTAGATAGTGCGTCTGTTATCCTCCTCTTCTGTAGATAGCGCATCTGTTATCCTCCTCTGTAGATAGTGCATCTGTTATCCTCCTCCTCTGTAGATAGTGTATCTGTTATCCTCCTCTGTAGATAGTGCATCTGTTATCATCATCCTCTGTAGATAGTGCATCTGTTATCCTCCTCCTCTGTAGATAGTGCATTTGGTATCCTCCTCCTCTGTAGATAGTGTATCTGTTATCCTCCTCCTCTGTAGATAGTGTATCTGATATCCTCCTCCTCTGTAGATAGTGTATCTGTTATCCTCCTCCTCTGTAGATAGTGCATTTGTTATCCTCCTCCTCTGTAGATAGTGCATTTGTTATCCTCCTCCTCTGTAGATAGTGCATCTGTTCTCCTCCTCCTCCTCCTCCTCTGTAGATAGTGCATTTGTGTTACCTTCCGAGGCGGCGTGCCAAATTTACAGTTCAAGTGAGCATTTGGTTAAAACAGAAACATGTGCTGTGGTGTGTTTTGTAACTTTATTGATGTATACAGTCATGGTTCACTCTTCCTTCTTTTGATGTTAAAAGTCATATATGCAAATGATTATAGTGACTGAATTTACTGGAGCTTTGTTACTTTGGGTTTTTTTTTCCAGTACTTTGATGAAAGAATCTGCAAGGAACATTGTTGTGATTGTGCGCAGACAGTATCATTGTGCTGGAAACAAAGAACCTCCCACCCCCCACTCCACCCCCAATCCCCCCGCCCACCGCCACCTAAGGATGAACTGGTCTGCCTCCGTGAAGGAATGCTCACGACGCCGAAGGAGGGAGTCGGGGAAAATCTGAGCAACAATGATTAAAAAGTACATCTAGAGCTTGGCTGGTCCCATGGGCAAGACACTGTTATCTTGATCCACGGGTTCTTGGTTCGAATCCCGCTAGGGGTCAGAGGAGACTGCCTTTTTGGAGTCAACATCTGCGCAGATCTCAAAACCCCAATCACACTGAGGTCCAAACAACCTGGTGTGAAGGCATGCATCAAACGTCTGTTAAAACTGCACCCACCTTATATAGGAAGCCACTGTGTATCGGTGGAATGGATCACACATACACACACACACACACACACACACACACACACATGCATGCGCGCGCGCGCGCGCGCACACACACACGCACGCACACACACACACACACACGCACGCACACACACACACACACATGCACGATTGCGCACATGCACACACATAAACACGCACGCGCACGCACACATATTTTAGCAGTAGATACACATGCACATAGATATATCTATATGATCACGCATGTATACAGAGAGAAAAGAAGAGAGAGATCAAATGAAATGAAGAGAGAGAGAGAGAGAGGTGTGTGTGTGTGTGTGTGTGTGTGTGTGTGTGTGTGTGTGTGTGTGTGTGTGTGTGTGTGTGAGAGAGAGAGAGAGAGAGAGAGAGAGAAAGAGAGAGAGAATGAAAGACTAACATGTTTACACTGAAAATTATGAATTTTATTTTTGTGACCAGGAGTCTACGTCAAAAAGTCGATTATGTTTTAAATACATAAGACAAAAATCCATATCATCATGGACACTCAATCATAATAAAACAACCTGCGATATATATCACACACAAAAAAATCAAACGTCATGATTATGATAGACGATCACTACCCTGTCTAGAACTGTTGCCAGTGGGATTTACTGTGAGCTATTCTCGGTTGTAGAAACAACAAACGTTCGTCTGGATTATAAAAAAGACCAGTTTCTGATCGTAATTTACGACAGAAATTTTACTGACACTGTTGTTGATGATTTATTTATTTGTTTATTTGCTCATTTGGTTTTTGTTCATTTATTTATTTTTCACAAACATCAAAAACTAATGTACGTTTGTAACTCCACAATGGTATTTCTGGAGCATTAGTTACTTTCACAATTTTTTTTTTTGCCCGTGAACATGACAATGATTGGTGTCAATTTTTTTTTAGTGTATGATTACAGCATCACTTACTTTTGCATTTTAGTTTTACATGAATATGTAAAGTACTTGTGTATCTTGTTAAACATGTGAATCTGAAAGTGGAATTTATATATGCGTGGTGTACTAAATGGACTGATTTATCAAACATTTTTTGCGATGGGGAAAAAAGTGTGTGTGTGTGTGTGTGTGTGTGTGTGTGTGTGTGTGTGTGTGTGTGTGAGAGAGAGACAGAGAGAGTGTGTGTGTGTGTGTGTGTGTGTGTGTGTGTGTGTGTGTGTGTGTGTGTGTGTGTGTGTGTGTGTCGTCTCTCTCTCTCTCTCTTCTCTCTCTCTCTCTCTCTCTCTCTCTCTCTCTCTCTCTCTCTCTAGATGGAGAACTAGTGTGTGGATAGCCTTTATCGAGTGAGAGGTAGTGCGCCCACGGCCATTATAGAGGGAGAGGTAGTGTGTGGGTAGCCATTATAGAGTCAAAGATAGTGCTTCGATAGCCATTATAGAGCGAGATGTAGTGTGTGGATAGCCTTTATATAGAGTGAGAGGTAGTGCGTCCATAGCCATCATAGAGGGAGAGGTAGTGTGTGGATAGCCTTTATAGAGTGAGAGGTAGTGCGTCCATAGCCATTACAGAGGGAGAGGTAGTGTGTAGATAGCCTTTATGGAGTGAGAGGTAGTGCGTGCAAAGCCATTACAGAGGGATAGGTAGTGTGTGGATAGCCTTTATGGAGTGAGAGGTAGTGCGTGCAAAGCCATTACAGAGGGATAGGTAGTGTGTGTAGATAGCCTTTATGGAGTGAGAGGTAGTGCGTCCATAGCCATTACAGAGGGATAGGTAGT
The DNA here is from genome assembly GCA_016801955.1 of Conus betulinus. Lineage (NCBI taxonomy): Eukaryota > Metazoa > Mollusca > Gastropoda > Neogastropoda > Conidae > Conus > Conus betulinus. The sequence goes on along the minus strand of JADBJO010000529.1, from coordinate 515,034 downwards.
GTGTAGATAGCCTTTATGGAGTGAGAGGTAGTGCGTGCAAAGCCATTACAGAGGAGAGGTAGTGTGTAGATAGCCTTTATGGAGTGAGAGGTAGTGCGTGCAAAGCCATTACAGAGGGAGAGGTATTGTGTAGATAGCCTTTATGGAGTGAGAGGTAGTGCGTGCAAAGCCATTACAGAGGGAGAGGTATTGTGTAGATAGCCTTTATGGAGTGAGGTAGTGCGTGCAAAGCCATTACAGAGGGAGAGGTAGTGTGTAGATAGCCTTTATGGAGTGAGAGGTAGTGCGTGCAAAGCCATTACAGAGGGAGAGGTAGTGTGTGGATAGGATAGCCATCATACAAGGAAAGATATTGCGTCCGTAGCCATTGTAGAGAGGGAGAGTTCGTGTGTGGAGAGGTAGTTGGTGGATTGTCATTAATGGAGGCGAGAGAGTCTGGCATCAGGGTCTGCAGACGCAGGTGGAGGACCTGGAAGTAGCTGGGGTCGTCGTTGGTGGTGAAGATCTCATCCCCGGCGTTCAGCATCACCAGCTTGACGCGGGTCCGCATGTCGTAGTAGCTGCCTGCAACAAGAAAAGAAAGATACACCCGAAGGTGCGGGTGGGACCCGGTGAAGTACTGTCCTCAGCTGCCGAACCAACCAGCTGGGAGCACTCCTGCACCACCCTTTGGAAGCCTGCGCTGTGTTCACATCGAGTGCAGGCACCCACAGGGCACTCCACTAACACGTGAAGGGACACGTGTTCTCGTTGTTTCCCTGGCAGATGCCATCGTGTGATGACCAACGGATGTGACACGACAGAACCTCCACGGGGTGCAGAGATCACCGTCAGGCAACTGCCGTGTGCACCCGTAGCCTTACTCGTTGCTGTTCTGCTGACGGGTGTGGCGGAACGAAACAGTTGCTAATGCGGACGACAGCGGCGTCTGCGGTGTTGGTATACTTCTTCTTTCTTCTTTGCGTTCCCTGGTCATGCTGGTCAGATACAAAGTCCGGTAGCTTGGGCAAAGTCAGCGGTCCGTCGGAGTGAGTCTGCTGTTCCCCACAGCTTTTCTTGGAGTTCCACTGCACCGGGCCAAAACTCACGCCGCAGGCTGTCGAAAGTGGGACAGGACTGAAGTACGTGGGCTGGGTTTTGTGGGCCAGTGCCACATGGGCACTCATCTGTGCGTGATATATTCAGGCGATAGAGGTGGGAGAGCAACTGACAGTGTCCAGTTCTTAGTCTGAAGATGGGCGATTTGTTGGGCACGCACGTTGGTATTACAGTGTTCCTTCTTTTTTGCTGCCCCAACTGTTTGGAACTCACTGCCTCACGCCCTTCGAAACCAGCCCACTCTTAATTTTTTTTTCATTTATAAAAAACTTTTTTTTAATTGTCTTTTCAGCCATGCGTTTTGAACGACGCTTTTCCTACATTGTGTGCGCATGATCGATATGATCATTCTGTAGTAAGATAGTCGTTATATGTGAATAATTGAGGGTCTGAAATGTTTTTTTTTTTTCCGCTTTGGCTTAAGGCTGTGTCAGGCCAATTGACATAGGCTAGAACACCAAGGCTACACCAAAATGTTGTTATGCTCTGCATAGTTATGCAGGGATTGTCTTAAGTTGTGACAAGCTCCTAGCATAACATTATCAGTCTCCAAAATCCCCCGCAGTCGGAGTGTGGCTGCCCATGTGGTGGGGTAATCAAAAACGGTCACACACGTAATGTTCTCATCCCCAGCTGATGCAATTGTACCATAGCGTTCAAGTACTTCGGCTGTTTGGATGATCCCTGGAGTCTTTTAGCCAGGGTACGACAACAACAACAACAACAACAACAACAACAACACAACAACAACAACAACAACAACAATGGTGTTTGAAAGGGCAATGAGAGTTTATTTCATACCCATTGTGCGCCCGTTTGAGGAGAGAAGGGATCGTTCTTCGTTTTCATTGCCTTTCATGTTGTTTGTCTTGCCTGAAGAAGACTAAGAGAGTCGAAACGCGTCGTGTTTTGTCTTGTAATTTTGTTTCTTTTGTTTGGCGGTATCGAAATTTTTCTTTTTTAATTTGCGCAATGAGTAGTTTTCATCTAGAATTACGCTGTAGGATTATTATGATCATTGTTGTTACTATCATTATTATCATCATCATCATTATTCTAATTATTGTTATTATCATTATCAAATGTACTTACAGAGCACATATGTCCTGTAACAGACCAAGCTCCACGCAACCGGTTGCCGACGTGGGCAGATCGACTGAAGAGTTAGCTGCCTGCTAACGCTAATCATTCGTTTCTCGTAGTCATTCAGTCAAATATCGATCACTCACTCTATTCGTTTCTCGTGTAGTCAAATATCATTCACTCACTTTTCTCTATTCGTTTCCCATAGTCATTCAGTCAAATATCAATCACACACTTTTCTCTGTTTGTTTTCCCGTTGTCATTGAGTCAAATACCAATCACTCACTTTTTCTCTGTTCGTTTCCCGTTGTCAATCAAATGTCAATCACTCACTTTCTCTCCACTCGTTTCCTGTTGTCAAAATGTCAATCACTCACTTTCTCTCTACTCGTTTCCCGTTGTCAGTCAAATGTCAATCACTCACTTTCTCTCTTCTCGTTTCCCGTTGTCAGTCAAATGTCACTCACTCACTTTCCCGTTTCCCGTTGTCATTCAGTCAAATATCAGTCACTCACTTTTTTCTCTATTCGTTTCTCGTAGTCCTACAGTTAAATATCAGTCACTCACTTTTCTCTCTATTCGTTTCCCGTAGTCATTCAATCTAATATCAATCACTCACTTCGCTCTATTTATTTCCCGTAGTCATTCAGTCTATGTATCAATCACTCACTTTTTCTCTATTCGTTTCCCGTAGTCCTACAGTCCAGTATCTATCACTCACTTTTACTTTCTCTATTCTTTTCCCGTAGTCATTCAGTCTAATATCACTCACTCACTATACTACTCATTCCCTGAACCTTTCACGGAGGAATCTTTCTTTGCGTATGTGTGTTGCAACTTAATCAAGATCCTGCCGTGTGCGCACTGGTCCATATACATTGCAACACTTGTGCGAAGCTAGGAGACCACACTGCGCAGGATTCAACAGCTAATGGATAACTACAGTAAGATGAAAGGATTGAAGACGAGGTACTCATGACTACGACTTAGCAGATGTCTAACGTGCCCAATGCGTTGGTCAGACTTTTGGTATCCGCCTTTAGGTGTGTGTGTGTGTGTGTGTGTGTGTGTGTGTGTGTGTGTAAGTGGTGGGTCTGTGTATGTACATGGTGTGTGCGTGCATGTGTGTGTGTGAGCGCATGTGCGTGTATATGCATATGAGTGTGTGTGTGTGTGTGTGTGTGTGTGTGTGTGTGTGTGTGTGTGTGTGTGTGTGTGTGTGATCTGCAGGCTTTTGTGAGCACGTATGTGCGCCAGTGTGGGTATTCTTCTTCTTCTTCTTCTTCTTCTTCTGCGTACGCAGGCTGATGCTCCTGCGGACACTCCCTATGTGGACAGACAAGTATTAATCCTATCTACCCAACAAAGGGAGTAGAGTTTTGTGTGTATGACCGTTTCTTATCCCGCCATTAAGGCAGCCATACTCCATCTTCGGGGAAGGTGCATGCTATGTATAACGTGTCATCCATACCAACGGCCAAACTGGCCTTCTCCTCCGAAAGTTGGTGATGGGATTTTACGTGTGTGCAAAATCTTATGCGTGCGTTCACACACGGAACCTCGGTTTATAGTCTCATTCGAAGGACTGTATTCAGAATGGTCATGGATTCGTAGCCAAACATATACACATGTGTACCGCGAGAGTGAGAGAGGCAGACAGACAGGCACGCAGTCTGTCAGTCAGACAGAGAGACAGACAGTCAGTCAGTCAGTCAGACAGACAAGACAGTCAGTCGGTCAGTCAGACGAGACAGATGGACGCGGACAGACAGACCGAGCACACTGACTGTGATCCAGATTGACCAGGGTCTCGTTGCCATTCCTGGAGACGGTGCAGCTGAAGGAGGAGTCGTAGGGCATGGACCGAACCAAACACCTGATACAACCCCGCCTTGGGCACCCTGAAAGACGGAGTTGAAGAAGTCAAAAAAAACCCAGCGTTGACAAAGACCTGAGGACTCTTCATGAAGGCGGCCACATCATCTGCCATGGAACAGCGCAGACCCCGGTGAGGATAGCGTCGTGTATGATGACGAAAAACCCATCAGCACTCATGATAAGCATTTCACATATTCAGAGCTGCCTACCATCCTGCTTTGGGCGGAATTCATTATGCTCAAACGCACAGACAGTCATTCCGCTATTCTGTTTGATGTAAAAAAAAAGAGAGTAATAAATGAAAAAGATTCTGTTTGCGAAGAAAAACGGAAAGAAAGACCGAGGACACTTACGTTTATTCATTTGTTCGTTTGCACATCTGCCGTTCGTATAGCCAAGAGCTGCTTGGAAACGTACTTCCGATTCATCTTCTTCCGCCGCCGTCACCCTGAAAATGACTTGCTGGACAGATTAACACTGAGTTGCACGAAAGAAGAAAGAAAAAGAGATTAGAGCAGAAGTGCAGATTCAGGTTGCGTTTCTGCCCTTTCATGATGTGCGTGCCGCTGATCCGAAGACCCAGCAGTTCAGCCATGAAAAGCATTTCAGCTATGTCAGGAGCTGCCTACCATTTTTCGCCCTTTGGGCGGAAGTCATTATGCTCAAACGCATAGCATTCCGCTATTCTGTTTAATGTAAAAAAAAATAATAATAATAAATGAAAAAGATTTTGTTTGCGAAGAAAAAAAAAAGTTCGTTTATTCATTTGTTCGTTTGCACATCTGCCGTTCGTATAGCCAAAGAGCTGCTTGGAAAACGTACTTCCGATTCATCTTCTTCCGCCGCCGTCATGTCAAACAGAGCAGAAGTGCAGGTTCAGGTTGCGTTCTGCTTTCATGATGTGCGTGCCGCTGATCCTCCAAGTCAGCAGTTCAGCCTGTGAAAGTGTTCAGCTGTGTCAGGAAGATCCTAACA
>JADBJO010000529.1:455000-505000 GCA_016801955.1 Conus betulinus | reverse complement strand
GCATCTAGGACCTGAATCTCACCATCTTTGACCTCTCTCTCTCTCTCTCTCTCTCTCTCTCTCTCTCTCTCTCTCTCTGAGGACGGATGTGTGTGACACTTTAAAAAAGTACATTTCAAGGTAGATTATGTGATAAATGTGTGTGTGTGTGTGTGTGTGTGTGTGTGTGTGTTCACTATGTAAATGGCGGTGCGAATGACAATCTGATGCGATTAGCGTTCGCCCCGGGGTAAATGGCATTTGCGATTTGCACTGAGATAAAGTAGAATCGGATACTGCGCGGGTACAATGTTGAATTGCTCCGACATAAATGACAATTGTGATTTGCACCGGGACATTTGCCAATCGCCCTGAGACTTTCAAATAAAAGCGTCCTTGATGTGTGTGTGTGCGATTGTGCATATGTGCGTGCGTGCGTGCGTGCGTGTGTGTGCGTTCGTGCGTGTGTGTGTGTGTGTGTGTGGAAAAACTCTTAACGCAGAAAGATATAGACAGCTGGTATTGAACGGTTAGAGCTACTTTCAGGAGTGACAAATTTTCTGGTCTGTGGACGTAAAGTGCTTCAGAAGTTATAAGGTGAAACTATGGTTACGGCGGGATCAATTTTCACCGGAAAAGCAGCTGGATTTTAACCAATTTTCAACGATGGAGAGAACCACGTATTCAGTGTATGCAAAGAAACTGAAGACCGAAATCGTTTCATTCATTTTAATCATGTCCACAACGAAAGCTGAGGCAGGTATCTAAAGACATGTTTTTGCCCCCTATCAGTGAGACTGGTAGGAAAGTGACTTTAATTAAAACAGCAGGCCAAGGTGTTACTTACTTCCGCCATGTAGTAAACTAACGATTTTTTTTTTAACAGAAACAAAAAAGTTTTTTTTTTTTTTTAGTAGATAAAAATGAAAAGAATGGACCTATCTGTCCACCAGGATTTTCATCTGCTGTATCAGTCTGGTGGTTGATGTCGTTTTATGGCATTTCTTTTTCTTTTTCTTTTTTTTCTTTTTTTTATCTGCTTTTTTCATTTTCTTTTCTTTTCTCTCTTTTTTTGTCTCCTTTTTTTCTTGTTGGGTTTTTTTTTTTTTTTTTTTATTGTAGTGCGCTTTTCTGTTTTTAGGGATAAGTGGCCTTCAGAGTAAAAATAGATTTTGTCCTTTCTTCTTCCAGTTAATATTCTTTTTATGTCTCTGGAATTTCTCTCTCCCCTCCCTCCCTCCCTCCCAGAACACACAGAACAAAGAGACATCACAAAAACAAAAAAAAAAAAAAAAAAACCGATGTTCTAAGCTTGTCCAATATATATTCTATACTTGAAAAATCAAACCATCTTGAATGTACTTGTTACTGTTCGGATGTTTCAGGCACAAAGTAGATGGACAAGCCTGGGATATCATTTTTGAGGAATGTTTTCCTTGTTTGCTCTGTGTGCTCTGTGTTGTCATCTCTGCCGGGCGATTCGGTGTCGTAAGCACCATTCGTTCGGAGAGTTATGAGCGTGTACTTATTTTTTCATTATAGGAGCGAGAGCTACCCTATTTGTTTGTTATTTAGTGTGTACCGTTCCCTGCCTCACTGAAGATTTCTTTTCTTATTAGCCTACCCTGTAACTCTGCCCCTCGCCAGTGAGAAGCGCTAGGTTTTCATTTGACAGACCCTGACGTCATTAACAGGGGCTAAACCATACCGCCCTCGCTCTTTTTGGGTTGTCATTCAGTAGTCCAGTACCTCGGTGATACCGTGAGAAAGATGACAAGGTCTGGTCAGCGCACAGCGTCACAATGTTTAAACACTGGGGTAGGGCCGATCTATCCAGGCTGTATTTCAACCAGTCTGTCGTCAGCTTCGTTTTGGCCGTCGTCGGGGTGACAAAAACTCCTCTGTTTTTTTTCCCCACTCCCACTACCTCCCACCCCACCACCACCTCTTCCCTCTTCCACCCCTGCACTCCCGCGGTTTTTTCCTCACAGATCGCTTCACATGATACTCCACTCATACACAAGTACTATCGGTCTGTGAAACAAACATAAAAAAGGGCATTGTACATCAAAAGTCGAAAAATAATTGTTTTAACAGCCAGAAGTAAAAAATAGAAATGGAAAATGGGGTAAGAGAGAGAGAGAGAGAGAGAGAGAGAGAGAGAGAGAGAGAGAGAGTGGATGGAAGTTATCAATGGCGTTTTCATTCACTTCTATCTAGAGAAAACATCTTAAAAAGGCCTCGAATACATCAACAATATAGATAACTTTGGCACACAAAAAACTGATCAAAGTTCAACTTAGGACTGTGGCTAATCGCAATCGGATAAATCATACAAAAGTAAAATACATTTAAGAAACCCTCTATTAATGGTTTATATATCATCCATTTTTACACAAAAAAATCTGAATATTGAGAGATAAGTAAGGCATTGTGTTTTTCGATTTTGTATCGCCACTCTAGTTTCTTCAAAAATACAGTTGTTCGTGGATGGTTTCCATTCAGTTTGCAAGAATATATGTAATACTTTGCAAATAGTATAATGAAGTAAAGGACACTGTCCACAATAACGTTTTTTATCAAATCCTAAAAGCACCAGCGAAGTTCTCTGCATTGGCACATTTTTCCCTAATCAAATCTGTAAGTACATTCCAAAAGAATTTGACATAATGCATTTCCAAAAACATATGGTCAATAGTATCTTTATTTGTACCACAAAAACTGCATTTGTCATTGTTACGAACTCCAATATCTTTTAAGATAACATTTGTACCTAAACATCTGTGCAATAACTTCAGCTGAAACCATTTTAGTTTAACATCGTTTATTTTGCTGGTATATAAAAAGCATGATTTCCAGTCATGATGTACCATCAGTTTTGAATCCCATTTTTCACAGCATTTTGGTCGAACATTATTTTCAATAAGTATATCATACTTATACCAGACCACTGGCATACAAGTGTTTTCATGAAAATAAATTTGTGGGAGCGTTGTTTGTTGATTTTGTAAAGACTTTTGATGTCATTGACCATAGGTTGTTATACAACACATTATCATTGTATGGCAGAACAGAAAATGTGCTCTGACTGATTTCATCATTCCTAGACAGTCGTAAACAGCATCTGTCGTAATTCTTCAACGTATTATATATATCAGTCTGGCATAGAGTACCCCGGGCTTAGTTTTAGGTCCTCTCCTATTTTCCATTTATGGAACCGATCTCCTTCTTCATGTTGAAGAATCTTGTTAACTTTTTTCTGATGATACCACGCTTGATACAAGCAGCTCTGACTTTATTTCTGTGAATGTATAATTACAAAAGTCGGTTAACATCTTAAAGGAATGGTGCAGTGTGAAGTATGTGTCACTAAACCTCGGTGAGATAATTCTCATTATAACCCGTCTTGGCAAAATATGAAATAGTTTCATTCTGTTTTCATCGACGATATCGGAATTAAAGATGCAGACAATCATCATGTTCCAGGAACGATAATTGACAACAAACTTTCATGGGCTGCTCACATCAAATCATTATGCAAAACAGTATCCAGACAAATATATCAATTGTGCAGGATTAAGCACTTCTTGAACTTTCATGCCAGGAAATCATTTCTGAATGCATACATACTCTTCTCAATCAATGCAGTTTGACTCAATCAATGCAGTTTGACTCAATCAATGCAGTTTGACTCGATCAATGCAGTTTGACTCAATCAAAGCAGTTTGACTCGATCAAAGCAGTTTGACTCGATCAAAGCAGTTTGACTCAATCAAAGCAGTTTGACTCAGTCAATGCAGTTTGACTCAGTCAATGCAGTTTGACTCAGTCAATGCAGTTTGACTCAGTCAATGCAGTTTGACTCAATCAATGCAGTTTGACTCGATCAATGCAGTTTGACTCAGTCAATGCAGTTTGACTCGATCAATGCAGTCTGACTCGATCAATGCAGTTTGACTCAGTCAATGCAGTTTGACTCAGTCAATACAGTCTGACTCGATCAATGCAGTTTGACTCAATCAATGCAGTTTGACTCAGTCAATGCAGTTTGACTCAGTCAATGCAGTTTGACTCAATCAAAGCAGTTTGACTCAGTCAATGCAGTTTTGACTCAATCAAAGCAGTTTGACTCAGTCAATGCAGTTTGACTCAGTCAAAGCAGTTTGACTCAATCAAAGCAGTTTGACTCGATCAATGCAGTTTGACTCGATCAATGCAGTTTGACTCAGTCAATGCAGTTTGACTCAGTCAATGCAGTTTGACTCAGTCAATGCAGTTTGACTCGATCAAAGCAGTTTGACTCAGTCAAAGCAGATGCAATAAACCTTTTGATCAGCATCCATAAACGTGACGTCAAAATCGAAGTTGTCCCGAAATCCTCGAACCTAACTGACTCGTATTGTATCTCGTTTGGAGTTCTTCCGTTAAGGGAATTTTCAACAAAAAAAAAATTGTATCCGGATTAGCCCTAATAATAATAATAATAATGATAATAAATAATAATATAATAATAATAATAATGATAATAATCATGACTACTATAACAATAATAACTAATAATAAAAATGAATACTTACATAGCGCCTATTCTCGGCTAGAGACAAGCTCTAAGCGCTTTACAATCCACACTCGTTTACACAAGGGGCTGCCTACCTGAGTAGTGCCGACTGAAGAGCTGCCAGCTGGTGCTTCATTCAGTCGTTTCCCGTGTCATCCAGTCACATTATTCAATCCAAATTCAGCATGAGTTCAGAATATTCTACAAAAAACATCAGATTCCCATACCTAGAATTGACCTACTTGAAGCAAATCTTTGTAATTCTGGTCCTTTTTTTCTGGAACTTCCGCCTGAGCCTAAATGCCATCGAAGCTCTGAATCGTACAGAAAAAAATGACTTATTTTGTAGATATGCAATATAATTCATATCACCAGTTCTATCCACATGTATGATATCACTACATGATCAATAAAATACATTTTACCTACTATTCCCAAACGACTGTTGCTTTTTACTAATTCTGCTGTTTCAAAATAATTTGCCGCTGTTAATGATTGGACTGGTTAAGTCAGTGCATGCAAATGTCAATATGTAAAGAAAAAAAGTTATTATGTACTCATGCAGTGTGTATGTGTGAACCGGCATACTGCTCATATAATTAATCATATGTACCATTAGGGGTGGATGGTGGGATGCATATTTTCGTGACTGGCTTTTTACTTTCTGTTTGATTTCGTCTCTTCTTAGCCCCCCCCCCCCCCCCCCCCCCCCTCATATTAATGTATGTCTCTCTCTCTCTGTCTTCTCTCTCTCTCTCTCTCTCTCTCTCTCTCTCTCTCTCAAACAAAACTGTATATTTTCTCCTTTGGAAACTCAAAATCACATCTGATGTGCATATACTCTCTCGATTTCCACTTTCACCTCCTCCCCCTCATCCACACACGCTCCCGCACACACGCACGTAGACACGGACACAAATGTGCGTAGTTTTTATGCCTCTGGAATAGCGGAGGACTGATCGGAATGGTGAAAAGAATATGGAAGAGAGAGAGAGAGAGAGGGGGGGTATGGGCGAGTGGCGCAGGAGTTGTGGCCCTTGACCAGATGAACGATGACTGGATTCCAGCGTCCTTGAGTACCGCTAATGGTCGTCACCTTGAACAGCCGGGCCTACATGTCTGGCACAGGTTCCTACAGAGCGCGAGGAACACGGCGTTAAGCACCTGTTTCCAGCTTTGCGTGGTCACCTTACCGGACGGTGACCCGACCCTAGTCCCTAAATTTAGCATCAATTAAAAAGGTTGAATAGCTCAGCCGAAGGGAACACGAAGACCCCGATTATCTATCTGTTGTTTTCCTCCCACTACTTGTTCGTGCTGTATAATTTACCTGGCGAAGAAGCCTCAAAGGTAGCATATCAAAGATCCAAGAAAGAGTTTTTCTGTATTCTGAGTCGTGGTCAGCACTGATGTAGATGATTAGAGTTTGGGTTATTATTGAGACCAAGCCGACCATTCCGACTGTTCGTACATGTTGGCTAACCTTGGGCTTCGTATGAGAGTCCTAAAACCAAGTACATCTCATTGATTTGTTTTACATTCCTTACTTTATTAACCTGTTGTAACCATTCGTTTATCATAATGATCATTTTGCTATCTATTTCTTTACAGCAGGCTCCAAGATTTCGTTTGTATTCATTCTTCTTTCTGTTTTTTATTCATTCATTTTAACGTTATTGTTTTGCTACCTGTGTCTTTATAGCAGTTTCAAAGGGTTTTGAAAATGCCGCTCTTTGCTTGTTTTTATTCTTTCATTTTGTTATGACCAGTACTTTCCTGCTTCTCTTTATAACAGGCTCACTGATTTTTGTTGTTGTTAATTCATTACTCTCTACATGTTTTTATTCATTTGCTATCGTTTTGATACTTCCTTCTAGCAGGCTCATTTTTTATTCATGTATCACTATTATTTGCTGCTTATTTCTGTATTTCTGTGTAATTGTTCGTTTTCAGTTATTCACTTAAAAAGTATCATCATCTTCATTATTATTATTAATAGTATTATTTATTTATTTATAGCTCGCTCAAAGATTTTCTGCATTTTTCATTGTTCTTTTCCCGTTTTCATTCATTCATTCATCATTATATTGTTTCGCTACTTCTTTTTTCACACCCATCCCTTCCTTTGTCCGCTGACGGACTGTGAAGGCCGCCGGGTGTGATGGGGATCGGTTTTCTCAGGGGTGGTGAGAACACCATACAATTACATGCGGTATGTCAGCCACAGCGGCGTCCGCTGACGATTTCACCCCAGGGAACGAAAGGGGACTCCAGACAGGTGTAAGACACGGGTTTGGATGGTGATCTAGAATTCAGTAGTTCCTGTTCGCTGTAAATGAAGGGTGTAGCGGGTACTAGCCAACACCCCGGAACAATGGTCATCCCCTATCCACCACTCCACCTTCCCTCCGCCCTCTCCCAGTCTCTGTCCCTTCTCCCCCCCCCCCCCCCCCCCCCCTCCTGTTCTTTTCTTCTTCTGTAGGCCCCCATTATAATCATTCCTAAATCATGTCATCAGCCCTAACCCTGAACATAGAAAATGTGTGCCTACACTTGTTAACCACCGCTACTTGTTTGTTTTGTACAATGTGTTTTGGTCCATCGTTGGGGATTGAACCTCTTAGGTGACCCAAGCAAAGGTCATTCATATCAGTTCTTGACTGTCGACAGCACAGACGTGATCAACAATATTCGGGTGATTTAAAAGACGAGCTGACCAATCTAACTGGCAGTTACGTTTTTTTTTTTTCCTTAAATGTCTGTTGCACCCTTTTTGGATTCAAATGCGTAAGCCAGTTATTTGACCTGTTTTTGTGATTACTCTCTATTTGTTTCCGTGTATTTTGTTGACTTCTCATTTCTTCACATTTCTAGTTAGGTCTCAGGGGAAGCCATATATATCGTGACAGTTTTTTTTTTGTTGTTTGTTTTTTTTTTTTTCCTTTTTTATCAATGATGTGTACACAAACACATCAATAAACTGAAGCAGCAACAAGCAATACTTTATGGTGACGTTTATGATGATAGCGGTAAAACACCTAGTAATGATATACGATACGTCTCTGTTAGGTATCCAGGGTGGACAAGCAACCAGGCCCAGTTCTGCTGACGACGCTAATCCAGGAGACGAAAGTAGCCTCTAGACAGGCGTGATAAACAGCTCTGACCACAACACAGAATTTGACGGCCCTCATATGATGCCAAGGAAAGGTTTAAAATTTAAAGTTCAATTTCATCTACTTCATTTCTGTCCACTCCACTCAACCTTAAGACACACACACACACACATACACGCACGCACACATACGCGCATGCACGCACGCGCGCGCGCTCACACACACACACACACACACACACACACACAATGATAACAAAACCTGGGCCCAAAGGCCTTTTAACTTCCATTTAGGGAGTGGAGCAAACATTAACACCGTCCCATCTGTAATACCTAGCTTTAAGACACAGACTTGCCTTTACAAGGGATGGGGGCAACTTCCGAAGAGTTTTTTCTTTATTATTATCATTCTTGTAGTGTTCCTCCAAAGGGAAGACCAAAAGGACCAACAAGTGACAGCTGTTTCGTTTTGTGAAGAGCTCTTCAGGTTTGCTACAGGATCCCGGTTACCTGCTGAGCAAGAACCATTTCCATGTTAGTAGTGGACATAGGAAGGGAAAACTCGTGATCATGGAAATAACAGGCCACACACAGACCAACAGACAGGGGCTGGGATCAACAGAAATGAAATGGTTTTCGGGTAGCCGTTGCAAACTGTCAAGCTTATGGGCAGAAATATTGACATTAGCCATGATCCTTTTTGTCAGCGTTGATCTTTTACGCTGGTTTGGGTTCCCCGAGACTAAACCGGTGCCCCCAAATGGAGTCTAACCTTAGTCCTGGAGTATCTGGCCTTGGGGACTTTGAGCCCATCGCCGAATGTTCTGTTGGGAACATCACGCTTATGACCTGTTTTCTGGTCAAACTGGCTTCAGCTTACAGGACTGGCGAGGTCCATGTCTTCTCCAGGGACCCATGGTCCTTGAAGCGGCACGATGATGGCTCATTCAACTTGTCCACGTGCCCGACTTTCGTAGCCAAGACCGCGAATCCCGAGGAGCGGCCCCTGACAACAACCTTCCCTCCGCTGACCCCTTTTTCGTCCAATCCCAGGCCCAAACGTACAAAGATGGAGCAGGTTCCCTGAACCGTCAGATCACTGAAGGAGTATCTTCAGAGGACAGAGTCAGGCTCCTGTGACACGTGGTCGTGGTGTGATGCGCTGGGCGCTGCTGTTAGACCCCAGACAGTAAGCTCATGGCTTAGGCAGGTCAATCGCCAGGCAGGCTTGTATTATATGGCCAGAAACCTCTTTCTACCAAAGAAGAAATCTGGGCTCTTTCCGCCAATTAAGCCCTCTAGCAGAGCATCGCAGTCACTGACATGTGTCAGGCAGTTAGTTGCAGATGGATGAACAACTTCGGCAGGTTTTTACTTGAGAGACATGGAGGATTTGGTATTTCTGGTCTGTCGTCTGTCAGAGTAGTGGTAACTCGTCAGGCTGCTTTTTCAAAGCAGACTCTGTCACCCCCTTTTTCCTTTGTATGTCAGGGAGAGAAGAGTCCTGCCTGAGAAGCATATATTTTGGTAGCACGGAGAGAGAGATTGTTGTTACCTACCTTGCCACCGGGGGGCTGTGTCTGCCATGCGAGTTTTGAGCGTTTGTGGTGCACTCATGGACCGACTCCAGTTGGGACCCCAGCTCTCACCATGTGACGTTTGAGTGGTCGTTGCGCACTCTCATACTTTTTACTATGTGCAGCATTGCCCATTATTGCCTGCGTATATGCCTGGGCCAGCCGTCTTTTGTTTACAGTGGCGCTTATTTCATTCGGCATGGCCATATGTTGCATGGCTCTGTAGCTCCCTCTTGCTTATACTTAGCCAGCCAGGTAGTTTGGGGTGTTCTGGCGCACGTTCTTTGTTAAACTCACTGTGCTCTGGATCTTGGCGCTTTATACCATGGAAAGCATGGCGTTCGTGGTACATCTTGTTTACCCGACTTGCACATTTTTCCCCTGGGCGATGCGCCAGATGGTAATTTTTGCAAATAAATTGAAGCTACTTGGTTTGGGGCTTTCAGTGGCGCATCCCATTCATTCGATTGATGTCATATTCATTTGCCCTTTTACCACGTTTTTTCGGTGTTCATGGCACGCTTTGTTTGCTAAACTTGCACATATTTCATCCCTATGCGAATGCGCCAGATGGAAATTTTTTGCAAACAAGTTGTACCACTTGGTTTCGGGCTTTCTGTGGCGTGTCCCATTCACCCGATTGATGTCATATTCATGTGCTCTTTTACCACGTTTTTTTTCGGTGCTCATGGCACACTTTGTTTGCCAAACTTGCACATACTTCACCCCTGGGCAATGCGCCAGGCGGAGAATTCTGTATATACCTCAAAGCCACTTGGTTTGGGGCAATCAGTGGCATGCCCAATTTTTTGTTTTGATGATGGATGATGGAGCTAAATGAAGTACACTAGGGGCTGATTTGTCTTGCCTGACAACATTACCAAGTAAAATAAAATGCAAGAGGTGTATTTTTCTGTTTGCTGTCAGCAATGCAAACTCCACTGGTAGCAGAAAACCAACTTAATTACAAGTGTGTAACCACATAAAAAATCAACAAAACAAGTACAACACACACACACACACACACACACACACACACTTTTGCATTGAATATTTCTTTCAGTTTTTATTCGTAAAATGGACCAAACAAAACTGTAATACTTGTATATCATTGCGCTATGTAAATTCTCTCATCAGTATATACCAATAAGTAAGCAGAAAGTAATATAAACACGTTTTCCTCTAAACATGAACCAAACAAATATTCTTTTAATACCTATGAAAAGGACGGATGGTTAAGACTGAATATAACACCATCATACAATATGAAAAACCATGAAACAAACTTTTTTTTCAGCAAAAATTAAAAGGACGGATGATGACGATGAAATATGAAATCATTGTACAGTATGAAAAAGAGTTTTCAATGCACAGCATTGTCTGCATGTATCACAGCAATTTGATCTGTACAGCTTTACAGCAAATCAACCAACGCACTGGAACTGAGTTTATCACAGCAAGAACGCACTTCATACAAATCAGCCACCTCCCTGCCAAAATATGCTTTATCCAGCAATGTCATTACAACAGAATAAAAGGGATGCTGACAAGTATGCCATGCAAAGTTCTTTTTCTGCCTCCGTTGACACAATGTCATGGAAGAAATCCAAATCAGCAGTTGCACGTCCTTCTTTCTGTAGAGTGAAATTTTACAGGGAAGTCCCAAATCAGCAGTGTTTTGATCAGGTAACAAGAAGCTTTAACTGACTACACAGGACTGTTCACAGTCCCCACTGCTTACTGAAGCTCCTCTGAGCCTTCCGTCTTTATTATTTTACTGATTTAATCAATTGCAAACTGTTATGCTATATGATGCCACAATAACAAATCCACACAAATAACTCCACAGAAAACCAACAAGATGATATAAGCAGGGCAGAAATTCAGGGGTCGAATGCCTTCTCTTATACAAAGAAAATGGGTTTACGCTGGTGAATGATTGTGCAAATTTCTAGGAAAATATTGAAGATCTGTAGATGAATAGTTTGAATGGATATATGAAAATGCAACTACGTTAGTCAAGAAAATGCTTGGCTTCAGAAAAAGAAAAAAAAAAATGGGTAAAACTGACAAAAACAACCCTTCAATATAGACTTCATATCATCGACATATATATTGCCATTAGAAAAAGAAATTGCAACTTTTTTCCTTAAAAAGATTATTTAGAGGGTATTTCAGAAAGAAAATTTTTTTTTTTTGTAAAAATTGCAAATAAAACAACATGCCTTTGGGAGGAAAAAAATCAGCTATAAATCTATGTCAGTGTAAAGCTGAAATTAATATTATTTGGTCTCCACAACCCCAAGTCAGTAACAAACTAGACAAAACCGACATGCACAGAAACTGGATGCCTAAATCCTGCTTGGATCCAGCCTCCACGTAAAACTACAATAAGTCATTTCAGTCAAAAGTGAGACTGAAGAAGCCATTACACAAAGAATCCACCCACCAATCCAAATCTAAATTTTCCAGTAGGCTATAAAATTAAGTCGTCAAAAGTATACTATGTACAGAAAAGAAAACATCCGATTCCTATTATGTTTTAGTTCATCGGTTTTCTCACACTTTCGAAAGTTCAAGTACATTTGCTCCACACCAGAACAGTTGAAATGATATGCACATCATAATTACACAAGGCCACCTTAACACGTTTTCCAAGCTCTTCCAGAGTGGCTACAGACGATTCATCATTCATTCTCACAGGTTCTGGACAGTCTGACTGTCGAGGAAGAAAGGAAAGAAAAGGTCCAGTGGAAGCTGTGAGGCACAAAACTATTTTCCACTTGTGATAAAATCTGGGTACGGACAGCACAAGACCCTATGCATGTGCCATTGATGGTAATCACCCCCACCTCCTCACCCTCCCCAATGCTCACTTGTTTTTCCAGCCAAAGTACTGTAGCTTTTTTGAACATAACTGGTATGATAAACAATTTTCAAATCACGCTGACAAAAAATTACCCTCAAAATTTTAATGCACTTCACCTGCTGCCCAGGAAAGGAAATGGCTAATCTTATTTTGCGTACTAATTGTATAAAAAGTTGGCAGATAAATCATGGAAGTAAAGAACAGAAATTACTATGACTGATGCGGTGCCTGCCTAAACAGCAATTGCCTGGCACCACACGAAGCATCCATGCACGTCACAGCATGGAATGACCTCCCCCAACATATCCCAGACAGTGTCCAAGTCACATGCCATCTCCGTGCCACAGTCACATGTCTAATTATCCAGCTGACAGAGGAGAGCGACGCCCCGGCCAATCCAGTGATCCTGAGGCTTGTTGGAGGGAATGAGCATGCCAATCACAAAGTTGGTGGAGTGCCCCGTCGTGGACAGCGTGCCTCGCCGCTCGCTGGTCTTGTACACTGGGCAGACATAAGCGTTGGTCTCCGGCAGATCAGAACGCTTACAAGGCTTCAGCCACATCTGAGGAAGAAATCATTGCCCATACACAGCGCAGTCTGATGCTCCAGTGTGAACTATTGAATGAACGAATAAGTAAATGAAAAAGGAAGAGATGGAGTATATGAATGAATAAACTGGAATAATAGAAAAAAAAAAGCACACACAAAGCTTTTCAATGAAATGAATTTAAAATGGTACAACTTCAATCTGTAAGTCAAGTATATAACCTGCAGTATGTTAATCATTCTTGATTACACCACAGGCAAGCACCTCTAAAGAAATGGAGTGACAGTAGAACATTCATCTAGCTTCCTTTTCTTTTATCCACTGACACTGTGAAACCAGTCAAAGATGATGAATGACAGTGACAAAATTTGTCATTGGTTGTGAAGAGTTGTGTGTCCTTGCTATGACCTAAATTTGAGTCCGATACCACTATCAGCCAATGGCGTTCCAAACCTTGATGAACATAACGCAACACAACATACACAATAGGCCATAAGCATTTGTGCACGCATACACACTCACACATACAGACACAGAGAAACTCTCTCTTTCTCTCTCTCTCTTACTGAAGGACAAAAAAAAATTAGTCCCATATAAGTCATGCTATGACTTCCGATGACTTGTTCGCATATACATATCATACTTATGTGCACGCATGTATATGTGTGCGTGTGTGTGTGTGTGTGTGTGTGTGTGTGTGTGTGTGTGTGTTCACATGCATGTATGCACTGGCACACAAGTATAAGCATCCAAGTGTGAGAACCTATACATGTTTATGTAAATCAGAAAGAACTATGCCATAATGAGAACCAAGGACTGAAGCTAAACAGACAAGTGCCCAGTGCCAAGTCCAACAACTCACCGTGGGCATGACGTCACACAGCTTTCAAGTCCCATAACTCACCATGGGCATGACGTCACACAGCTTTCAAGTCCATAACTCACCATGGGCATGACGTCACACAGCTTTCAAGTCCCATAACTCACCGTGGGCATGACGTCAAAACAGCTTTCAAGTCCCATAACTCACCATGGGCATGACGTCACACAGCTTTCAAGTCCCATAACTCACCGTGGGCATGACATCAAACAGCTTTCAAGTCCCATAACTCACCATGGGCATGACGTCAAACAACTCTTAAGTCCTGTAACTCACCGTGGGCATGACGTCAAACAGCTTTTTGGGCTCTGACTCCGCAAGAATCTTCTGTTTCCTGTCCCAGCGTGCCCCTTCCACGAAAAGCCTTGAATGTACACCCCTGCACAAAGAGACCCATCACACAATACACATGTACTGCTTTTCCTTCCACAAAAAGCCCTTGAAATGTACACCCCTGCACAAAGAGACCCATCACACAATACACCATGTACTGCTTTCCTTCCACGAAAAGCCCTTGAATGTACACCCCTGCACAAAGAGACCCATCACACAATACACCATGTACTGCTTTCCTTCCACGAAAAGCCCTTGAATGTACACCCCTGCAAAGAGACCCATCACACAATACACCATGTACTGCTTTTTCCACGAAAAGCCCTTGAATGACACCCTGCACACAAAGAGACCCATCACACAATCACCATGTACTGCTTTTTGACTGTGAATATCAAGAGCACCCATGAATTTACTCACTTTGATTGACAGAACGAAAACTTTGTGGCCAATGATGGTCTCCATAATTAAACCCAGGTCAGGCAGACATCCACATGCAGACTCTTGTTTCTTCATTATAAACAAATTAAAGAATGCTCTCTCTTAGTATGAATGAGCATACACACACTCAAAAACACTCTCTCTCTCTCTCATACACACGCACACACACACATGCACACACACACTCACACACACACACACACACACACACACACACACATGCTCACGCACGCATGCGTATACACACATGCATGCATGCATACATTCATACATACGAACACATTCACAATATTTTTCTACAGCAGACCTGGTTCCCCTCAGAAATTCTATGTGTAGGTTTTGGGTCAAAAGTGTATACAACTGTGTGTAAAATGTGTAAGCTTTTGAGCGCAAAGTAACTGCCCAGGAGACAATACTGAATGCATTCAAGACATTGGAAACACTGAAAATTTATTATTATAAAAGATTTTTTTCATGAAAGGCATTAAAGTGGCTTCATTAACAATCAATGATTGTCAAACTAATCCGAGTTTCTTTCCAGTGTCCTCTAATGGGCAAAAGCCTTTGCTCAGAAAATTTCACAGTTACACGTGGTGCTGTGTGCAAACATATCGCCCTTCTTTAGCGCAGTAATGAACTTGAAAATTGTATGATATGCTGGTTTGTACTTCTGTTCATATTTCTTTTTCTTTTTGACCACAGCTTCCACCACTGAATCTGAATTTTCGTTGTTTCATGGGCGCGAGTTGAAGCTGAACAAGAAGCCATGTTGATATGCATTCATAGAGGAAGGAAGTGCGCATGCGCCATGGGAACTTTTGAAAGTTGGACCAGACTCTTGGGCTCAGCTGGATTACGTGTTTAGCGCATTTTCATCAGCTCGGTGATCAAAATTTCATACAATTCGGTTTTCAAACATACAATCATAAAGCTGTATTGAATTTCACGAGATTACACGCAAAAATCGTACAAAGCACAGGTCTGCTACAGTCTTCTTCCAATTCACAATCCATGCACGTCTACACAAACTTTGAAATTGCTCAAGAAAGCAAATAGGTTTACAATCCTCATGATTAGGTGATACAATATACGAGCTGGTGTTATTTAGGAGTATTTTATGTCCTGGATTGCTGGCCTTTTTGCTGCTGGCTAATATATTGGTAATCATTTTGTTTCAGAGAAGGATGGGTGTAGAAAACTGGACTGGGTGATGGTGTGGTTGGGCGTGGTGTGAGTGTTTATTTGCATTTTAAGTTTTGTGTACAACTATTTGTTTTAAGTCATCTGTAGTGTAGTTTGTGAGTATTTGTTGATTGTGAATCCATTTGGTGTTCTTCTGATTAGGTATATTAGATATACTTAATCATTATCATGACCCATCAACAGGATCCGGTAGAACTAACCATCATCCGGAGCCGTGTCATACTCCTTTTCATCCAGCACTTCATAGTCGAAGGTCAGCAGGTCGATGGGGATGGTGTACTTGCGGGCGTAGTTCTGCTGGGCGCCAGTCAGGAAGGCCTGGGTGAAGAAAAATCCCGACACCCAGAAGACAGGCGGAGCGCCGACATCGTACCAATCCTGAAAGCATGGAAGTGAATGGTAAGTCAAAGGAATCACGTCTTCTGCTGATGTTGTCTTGCTGTGTTTCTCTCTACCAGTGAATGCCATCTCAGTGTCTTTTCCACCAACACCAAGAAAAGTCGATGAGAAACTGGTGTGTCCATCTGCTTGCACACACTCTCTCCATCTCTTCTCTCCTTTCCTTCCCCTCAATTTCTCTGTATATTGTTCTCTCTCTCTCTCTCCTCTCCCTCTCTTCTCATCTCTCCTTACTGAATCCTGTACTCTCTCTCTTTTTGTTCATCTTATCCCATCTGGTAACATTTAAATGTATAACTGCTTCTTACTTCAACACCTTCTCTCACCAATGTGTGATAAGACGTACAAGGTGGTGGGCTGGCAAAGTAGGCAATACAGCTGCCTCTGAACTGTGAAGATCCTATGCTGGTGGTTCTAGTCACACACACACACACACACACACACACACACACACACACACACACACACACACATACACACTCACATGCACGCACACGCACACATACACACACAGACTGACACACACACACACTCGACACCCACAGATATGCACCACAAAACACCAGTATCCAGAGACCTGCAAGAACTTGAGCCTGGCGAGGAAGTCATTGACGTAGGAGCCGAGGGGTTTTGAGGGAGGGGTAGGAGACCTTCATCCACTTGCCGGGGATCTTGCCCTTCAGGATGCTCAGCACAACTCCTCCAGGTCAGATGACATCACCACCAGACCCTGCAACAACAACATTACCATCATCATCATCATCATATCACCAACAGACACTGCTACAACAACAGTGCCACCATCATCAGATCACCATCAGATGCTTCAATAACAATATTACCCTCATCATCATAATGATTATATCATTATCATCACCATCATCATCATATCACTATCAAACCCTGCAATATTACCATCATCATCATCATCATCATCATCATATTACTATCATGTTATGGGTAAAGAGGTCTGTAAGTGAACTATGAACAGGTCTGTAAGTGAACCATCTCATCCCATGAACCCCCTCCCCAGCCTCCAGTAAAGGGAGCAGCCCCAGGCCCAGATCGTACCTTGATGGCTTTGCGGATGTTCTCCAGGGAGCCACGCACAGTGGACAGCAGGCGGTTGAACCGCACCATCTCCTGCACTAGCACAGTGTTCATGCTCTGCTTGTAGGACGTGGGGTACTTGCGTAGAGCGGAGTCGGTGTCAAAGTTAGGAGGCAGTTTGCCCAGAATGTCTGCTGCCACTTCATCCACAATGTCGTCGGTCGACTTCCCTCCTCCCGATGAGGCTCTGGCCTGTAATGAAGAGATCACATGCTGTATTTTCAGGATCTTTCGTAGCTGACAGATAAAAAAACAGAAAGTCTTGCAGGGAAAAAAAAGGATGACCTTGTCTGATACAGACCAACAGAAATCGTCTTTCACAGTGTCTGTTGTGATCATTCTCATCAATTAACTACCGACTCATCTCAAACTAGGTTCTGCCATCTTAAGTGATCTCAGTGGAGTAGAGATGGATGCATTTTCACAGCAGATAAAAAAAAAAAATCTTTTTCTTTTTGCCTGTAACACTAACAAGTTAAATGGTTACCACTCAAATCTAGAACTCGTGAATTTTGCACATTCAAAAAAAAAAAGAAAAAAAAGCAAACTCAGTTACTTCCCTTACACTGTTAACTGATGTAGGTGGGTGCTAGATGTTTCAGTTTCTAACATATTCTCCTCCACCGCATGAATCTTGGAAGTTCTGATAAGTGTATGCAAACATCTGCATGAAACTCATGCATAGTCAGTCCTGATATGCGGATATCAACAGGGAAAAGAATTAACAGTTAGTGAAAAATACCATAAAAGACGTCAGGAAAATAATCAAGTCCTTTCCCACATGATAAGTCATGATCTTTTAATACTGATACAAACAGAATGTCATTCATCAATATATATTACCCCACTGCAATTGGAAATGTTGTTGCCATGGTATGTTACAAGAGGGGGAGAAACATTACCCACACCCCTAAGAAGACAATTTATCATATTAAAAAAATGGAAGTATTGCAAATTATACAAATACTTAAACCTTTCCAGTTCAAAGAAAAATTGTCATCTTATCAAAAGAAATGAAACACTTCTAACTGTTGAAAATGTATGTGGCAAGCTATAAGAAAATCATTTGCCAGCTCTAAGTTGAGCACATCTATCACAAACTTCTGTTTTACTTTAAAAATTGGCCGCACTCTGTGCTCTCTCTCTCTCTCTCTCTCTCTCTCTCTCTCTCTCTCTCTCTCTCTCTCTCTCTCTCTCAAAATAAGAAAATCATGAAAAAAAGATTATTTAAAATAGGCATCAACATTTTTTTTAAAGTACCATTTAACTTATCAATCTGTAGTCATTTAATGAATATCACCAAAGTCAAAACATGCAAGAACTACAAGGATGTACAAATAGTGATCCTAACAAGAACAGTAACATTATAGATAACTGGTTTATAAGTATGAGTAAACACCAATGCCCCTTTTTTTCTCATTGAGTACACAAGGTTATTAAAAGAAGACAAGGAACCAGCACAACAAAGTTAAACACACCAAAATCTGGCATAACGATGCAGGAAAAAGCTTTCCTACTTCCTCGCAGATGTTGACAGTGCCAATGAAAATGATCATTCTGAATTTCTAACAGTCTAAAATGTTGTTCACAGTATTTCACTTATTAAGATGAGATGATCACAAAATTAGGTAAAACTGCAATGATAAATATAGAAGTAGTTTTCTAGTATTTTAAAATTAAAAACAAGCATGAGTATTTTTTAAGACAATATATACAAATCTATTTTGAGATCATGCTTGCATCAACACTATCAACCTGGTAGTATGTAGTTCTAGTAACTTAAAAATAAAAGAAGAAGAAAGAAATAAGATTGTGATCAAAATGTAGGCAAAGTCACTTACCAAGAAAAAAAACTGAGAGAAAGAGAGTACAAATAATACAAAAACTAATAATATTTATTCAAGTTAAAATGGATAAGCTGACAGCCCTTTTACACCATGCCTTCAACAAACAAAAACTGCGAGAATGAAAGAAAGAGAGAGGTGGAGGATTCATTAAGTATTTGCTAGGCATTCAAAAAACCATGACCACAAAAGCAATGTGCTGCCTGAAGAGTTGCACAGATCCCAAGCAAAGACATTGCCAACGTTTACCATCCAAGAAGAAAAAACAAAAGAAAGACAGAAAAGAGAAAAAGAAGAAAGGTAGTAATAGAAACAGTGTATCATGGGGAGATCAATTGTGTTGGTTTACATTACCTTACATACTTCAATGGAGAACGTGTGACCCTCATCAGATCATTTTTAACTCAATCGAGTCTTGTCAGATGCGGGTCTCTGACACTGTTCACATCGCTTGAAGGCGCGTCAGACGCGTACTTCCGACAGAGTTTGACCATTTTAAAATCATACCGCCTTTTATTAAAGGGCAATAAATCTCATTTCAGGGACAGCTTAAGCCTTTTTTTGCAGCTGCTTTCCTCAGACCGTTCTTTGTGTATTCTGTAGTAGTTTTGTATGGATTTGAATTGTCCTACTCTCAGTTCCCTTGATCACACGATTTTGAACACGATCACATAATTTTGAGTGGATCAAGCATTTTGTGGTCAAATTCTGGTGTTTTATGCTATTGTCATAAATACACTATTCCATGTAGTTCATACCAAGTGCTCAGAAGTGTAACTGAACTTGTGTTGGAGGATAGAGAGCATGAAGACGTGGATTACAGTGTGCACAAAAAGTTTTTGTTTTTCTGCAAATGTGTATCATTTGGATTATTACTTACATCATGTAAACTGTGTGGATTCCTCACTAAAGGTAAGCATTTTGATAGATATATTGTTTCTTCTATCCAATGGTGTATGTTTCATGCTCCTAGGTGAAGTGGTTGATTTTTTATGATTTTTTAAAAATTTGCCAAAAATCATGTGATCTGAGGGACAGACTGATCCATTTTGGCTGTGACTTGATTGAGTTAACCATAAAAACCTTCAGGAGTGACAGGCAAACTCTGCTTGTTTGAGAGGCCCAGTCTTCTCACTTCCTAGGTCACCTTTCCAGGTTGGGTTTGCTTCACTGATTTCGGAACATGAAGATGGTATCAGTCAGAGTTGTTCATCCATGCTTTTGCCACAATGCTGAGCGTATTTCTCTTGGTGAATTAATGCACAATATGATATACTGACTTTTCTATGCATAAAGTGCTGAGTGTGTGTAGACTGGCTTTTTGTTGGTTGGTTTGTCTTTAAATGTGGGAAAGAGTGAGAAGGGAAGGAGGGAAACGAGAAAAAAAAAAAAATTTCACTTTCAGTCAACGGGCAGTTTTACAGAATTCCTCCTTCCCTCCTCCTACCTGATCCTCTCTATCTAACGAATTCTCTGTGTGTGTCATTAGAGTTATAATGTTCCATGTTGATGCTTAAAGACATACTTTTTTTCTATAACAAATAATTGTAGACAGGCTTGCACCTCCAGGTCACTTTGGCGAGATGGAGAAATAGAGCAAGTATGTGCATGCATGTATGCATGCACACACGTGTGTGCGTGCGTGCGTGCATGTGTGCGTGCATGTATGTGTGTGTGTGTGTGTGTGTGTGTGTGTGTGAATTTATGAGTGTGTGTGTGTGTGTGTGTGTGTGTGTGTGAATTCATGTGTGTACATGTAAACATGTCTTCTTCTCAAACCTCAAAACATAATTATTAGACATTGCTTTTCATTAAATAAAGAGAGAGAGAGAGAGAGAGAGAGAGAGAGAGAGAGAGAGAGAGAAAGAGCTCAAAGAGCTTCAAGAGTGAGCATGCAAGGTGTTGGCAAGTGCGGCATCCTGTCTACACAAGAGTTACACCATGCTTTTTATGACTGGAAAAAGTGAAGAAGAATACAAGTGGTTTGATCAGGGAAGCTCTCTGGTACACCATTGCAATAGAAGAAAAAAACCGCAGAGTGACCCAGAACAAGCCCAACGACCATGCCAACAAACAGAATTCAACCTCACCAGGTTGAGGCTGAACCCAAGGCACTCTGAAGTGCTCTAAACAGAGGTCACAACAACAAGGACACTTGAGAGATCCTCCAGAACTGAACAGATTCTGGATTTGCCTTTTGGATCAAGGGTGGATATGATTTCTTTTAACCAAGGGAAGTAATTGTAGGTAAGGACCAAGAGAGTTACTTCCCAGAACATTTCAATAGAACGGTGTGAAAAAATAACAAATGTCAACCTTTAGGTCATATGAAAATTTTCATTCCATGTAAGGACATTATTATATAGCTGTCAATTCATAACAGTGAGTTCACACATGTGTGGGCAGTGTGAATTTTGTAATAACTGCTGAACATATCGTAATTCCATAACAGTGAGTTCACACCATTCCCATGCAGTGAAAATTCTGCAACAATTCCTGAACAGATCCTGAGCAACCATACCAGAATTCAACCAGTTTGTCTTATCACCACATTCCATCTTTCCACCATGTTTGGTCAAAATCAGTTCAGCAGTCTTCACGTAAATCTTGGTGACAGGCAAACAAAATCAAACTAACAGAGGCATGAGCAAACCTAACGTTAGCAGTGACAAGAAGGAACAAAGAATGGAATGCTGTGACAGCACGCGTGACACGCACACACAGCAGAAGACTGCTGGAGTGAAGAAGACGGTGGGAAGCTGAAAGAAGCTGGCTCCAGTGAAGCTCTGTCCGTGACAGCTGGCACAAGCAGGCCTCCAGCTGAGACCGGCGCTACAACTGTCTCTCTACTGATGACTGTTTGCCCTGCTGCGTTGACAACCAGGATTCCACGATCAGTGTACGTCTCTCTTCCCCCAACAACCTCTCTTTGTACTGCTTAGACCAGAGCAAATGCTGCCTTACCATCGACCAATGTGTTTAAAACCTTCACAGGGAGGGTATGGGTGTGACGCTGTGGTGTGTTGATTCAGAATCTGTGCTACTGTACACCACTGAGCTGCTGTGACGCAGGGTTTCTTGTGGTTGCTTACCTTATGGAAACTGGAGTATTGATTTTGTGGTAGACTGAGACACAGTACAGCAGGGTATAGGTGTGGGGGGGATCTAGGATCAGAATCTAAAATGGGAGTAAACGATGCGAGATGGTATGGAAAGAGCAAGCTAATTAACTAATTTAATAAACCTACATCACCACTCTCATCCTCCTACCCCCGACCCCTTCACCCCACCCCACATTCCCAACAATGGTACTTATCAGTCTATTCAATTATCAGTCAGTCAGACAGACTCGTCCGTTCATCAGTCAGTCAGAGAGACTACTCCATTCATCAGATGTATCAAGTTCTGCTTCCATACTTTTAACCACATAAGCAAAGGGATGGTTGCCACTAACCAGTACACAACAAAAAATCTTGCATTTTTCCTGAGGTTGGTCATTTTCAATAAATCTACTTCAGAAACCCCACAGATTTATAATGATCCCTATTATCATCCATTGTTTTGCTGCTGTACAACATCTTATCACTGTTCGTAAGAAGTGTCCCAAATGAACTTCGATGTAACATGTGGATGCTTACAGTCAAATATGACTGCTTGAGAGAGAAAAAGAAAAGATAGAAAAGACTCATTTGTAAAACTATTTTTTATGTTTCTTGCTGAACTGACTGATAATGCATCTTTTCATGAATTTCTTGTTTGTTATTTCTCCTTTTATATTTTTCTTTTTTTTCATCTATTTGAATCAACACCCATCTTGCACTGAATTTGAGAAGATAAGCGATCGCTTGTTGTTTTCATTGTCCTGAATGTTGTTTGTCTTGCCTGAGAAGACCTAAGAGGTCGAAACGCATGTTTTGTCTTGTAGTTTTGACTGTTCATGTTAACCAACTGAGTTACTTTAAATGCCTTTTAAAATTTGTTTCAATGTCATCCTGCAGTTACCTCCCTTTGAAACTAGAAGTATTGACATCAGACACGAGTCAGCCTTCTTTTCTGGCTCACAAGAGAGCCATATCATTATACACATGTTTGATTTGATCACATTTAAAACAAAACAACGCAAAACAATAAAAAGAAAACCCAAATGCTGGACCAGTTGCACATCAGCCTACGTTCTCTGTCAGGTCGTCATAAATGATTCCACTCAATGCTGATAACAATCCTCTTCATAACACCAGAGTCATATCAAAAGACCCACATCCCAAAGCACCAACCAACTGTTCTATGCTGCATAAATCTACAGTGATTCTCCATTAACTTAAAAAATACAAATCCATATCATTGACAGCCTTTAGTCGTTAAAACTGAAGCCTAAAATCTTTCATCCTACCCAACCCCCTCCACTCCAATGGCCTGTGCACCCACCCACCCACCCACTCACCACCCACGGGCATCCTGCACCTCTGGTCTGACACTTCGTAATGACAGCTCCCTGTGCACTACAGCCTTCAGACAAGAACAAGGACAGGATGGATGTGGTTGTGTAAGGGGCAGTTCAAATGCGTGGCATGAGAGTAATGGCAACTGCCAGAGCAAGGAAACGCAGGTCAACAGCAACAACAACAACACACGACAACAGATGGGTCAGAGGTTGCTGGGCCTGAGAGCGACCCTGAGGGGGAAGTCAGCCGAGGCAAACAGCCGGTGCGCTGTGTCAGGACCTACTGCACGGACAGGAAGTCACCGGACATTTCTCTTCTTCCAGCCATCAGCAGGGCAAGTTTACCATGAATCCTGGCGGCTACAGTACAAAGAAATCGCTCTGGTCAAACACTGACATTGAAGACGGGATCAGTAGAAACTATCACGGAGATCAAGTCAAGAGAGAAAGAGCGCTTGGGAGGAGGCGGGAAGAAGAGGGGAGTGGCATTTGAATAACGGTATGTAAGCAATGCAGTAAATCAAACATTATACAGATTGGAAATGTTCATAATGAATGTTGTGAGTTTTGGACAGCATAGTGCTTGATGTTATCATCTAGTGCTTTTGTAAATTGCTCCCAGAATCGCATTTCAAAGACTGGCTCATTCACAACATATGTTTCACACACAAACATGTGCATGCATGCGCATGCACACACACACACACACACACACACACACACACACACACACGTGCACACACACACACACATACGCATACACACACAATCACATACACACACACACACACACACACTCTCTCTCTCTCTCTCTAACAGTATCCATTGTTATCATTATGAACTGAAACACAATACAGTTCATCACTAAGCTCAATCTTCAAAAACTAAAGAAAGAAGAAGATGAACAGGTCATGAATAGACAGCATGGACATAAAACACAAAAATATTGCAGACATTAGTCTAGGATTAGTGACTTCACTTTTTCCTTTCCTAGTACAGCAGCTCCACTCCACACATTTCTCACATCAACACAACAATCAACCAGCAATTCCACCTGTACCCTCAGGACCCTGGCTCCACTCAACACATTTCTCACATCAACACAACAATCAGCCAGCATTTCCACCTGCACCCCCAACAGGAAGCAGTTTTAAGAGCTATGTTGTAAGCACAAAGAGTTGAAACAGCGTGTGCAGAGACCTCTCCAACTGGTAGACAACAGGCTGTTAGTAGTAGTGTGACAAAAGCAGAAGAAAGATGGTTATTCACATGGCACTATTCCATGTATAAAGACATATGAAACAGAATAGACTGGAGCTACTACAGCTGATAAGAGAAGCAGATACCAGCTGCTCTTACCCGTTTCTGTCACATGGACGATGGTGATGAATGATAATGGGGCGGCAACACGATTGCATGCAGAATGGAAAGGCCAAAATCCACACAAAAACCGAAAACAAACCAAAATTACTAATCAAGTGTGCGAAGTACAAACACACGCAAAATTGAAAAAACACATACATACAGCTAACAAATCATCACACATGCTATAACTGTAGCATACATCTTTTCAGCCTGATTACAGATTCATCCACCCAAGAGAGCCAGTGGATGGAGTAGGCAACAAAATCACACTCTTTTTTCTAAACTACGATCATTAAAAAGCATCAATCCACCAAGTTTTTAAAAAGATCTGTTTGATGAACCAGCAATACAAAAAGAAATGTTGCGCAGAAACAGGAGACACACAGACATTAGTATTTCAGCACTTCACGTCTAGAATACACAGTGGATACAAAGCCGTTGGTTTTATCAAATGAGTCAATCATCACCACACATTACACAGAGCAGAGGGCAAAAAGAGAAGAAACAAGAGAGGAACTAGTTGTTGGTACAGTTCATGGAAATCTGTGAGTAAAATGAAGGATGCAGGACATGGCATCTATCTTGCGTCTGGTGTTTCATACTATACGTCACTTTGTGCTGAATATTAGTCTTTTTTATTTTTATTAAAGAATGAATGAAAACATGTACTTCAAAGGCTGTTAAATCAATTCATTTTCCAGAAATGTTCTGTGTATTTTGATATCATGTGAGTATGATGATAACTGACAGTGGCTGTTCTGTTCCAATCCTTAATTCTTCATGCATGGATCTGTGAAGAGTGTATCGGCATCCTCAGGAACTGTGCACTTTACATCTACAGTTCTCTGATCTTTGATCTCACGCACATGTAATGAGGGGCTCATACACTGTTTACATTTTTTGTGGTGCTCATAACCTGTCCTAATCACCTCTGAAATTGTATTTTGGCCTCGTAACGCCATATTGATAAAGCCCTAGTATGGCCTCCATGGTTTGTTGGGCTTGAAGAAACATAACTCTAACAGCCTCGTCAAAGTCTCAGAAATAGCTCTGCTCACATCCACACTTCTCTCCCCTTTGATATCATGTCAGCCTGCTGAGAGACCACAGAAACATGACCGATGAAGCTCTTATGTCTGGACAATCCCCATGCTTTCTGAGCAGATATCTTCCCACAATATTGCTTTTTCTCATGCATAATCCTACACGAATCTCAGCAGTGCTTCAGCTGCACCAGTAGTTACTACAACAGCTATGCCTTCAGCATCGCGGTAATACAACAGCGCTACTATCTTTTCACAACAGCAACCACCGTCTTCTGATTTTGCATCTATACAAACAGCAGTGTGGGGATCATTCAACACTATTTACAGGTCTATGTTTGTACACAATGTGTGAGACTTCTTAACAATTTTCATAAGTTTCTGTTTGTACAAACAGCAGTGTGAGGACTGTTCACGACTTTGTATGGCTTTTTGTTTAAAACAAACAGCAGTGTGAGGGTTTGTTACAGTTTTTTTTTTAAGTGTTTGAGATTGTATTACATATTTTTAAGGATCATGTTTGTACAAAAAGGAATGAGTAGAATGTTTTCCATTTTTATAGAACTGTGTTTTCAACACCAAGTTTGTCTTGACTTCCGTTTTAGAAGGAAGTTTTTCATAAAGGAAATCTAACCCCTACATTCTTCTCCTCTCTCTTTCTCCTCTCTCATGCACAAACACACACACACACACACAGATACAAACACACACACGCACATACATACACACACATGCACATATGCACGCACGCACGCATGCACACACACACTGCAGCATCACACTGCAGGTGCAGTCTTCAAGCATTAGTGCACACAGCCATTGTCTCACATTCATGCGCATGCAGCGAAATGCAAATCAAATCTCAACTTCTACTGAGCCAGAATTTGCATATAAGGCGCATTCTCATAACTGTGGATCACGTGTCAAACTCTAGATCCAAAATTCTGTCTACGCTTGTACACTTCACAGATGAAAAATACAACAGCTGCAAGTAGCAGCATTTGATCATGTTTAACATCATTTAGCATTCATGACC
The DNA here is from genome assembly GCA_016801955.1 of Conus betulinus. Taxonomy (NCBI): domain Eukaryota; kingdom Metazoa; phylum Mollusca; class Gastropoda; order Neogastropoda; family Conidae; genus Conus; species Conus betulinus. Next base: position 478,260 of record JADBJO010000529.1, on the reverse strand, counting down.
AGGGATGTCTGTCCTGGGGCCTGTTAACTTTTCATCAGCATGAAGTTTAATGGAAACATGTTACATCAGTCTTAGGGCTTGTTATTTCTTTCACTCTCTCAAAAAGGTACGTTGAACAGAAACATGTTGTTGGTGACCAATGGAAATATAACTCTCCATTTCTCACATTTTCCAACCTGTCCTGTTTAGGATTCCTGATTTATTACTATAATCTTTCAAAAAATAATGATGGTCCATAAAGAATGTATTACAGCTAACTGTATCAATTGTTGAAGAAAAACGATTCTGTAAGCTCTAAAATGTACCTTCTTGTTAACTTCAATTAGGTAATACACACACATCAAAGCATAAAACTCTCCATGATATTTGTGAAAAAACAACAAGTAGTCCCTACCAAAATTTTTTTTTGCTTTTAAGTGAAACAAAGCAAATATCTCCTTTTTTGACTTTGGTCTGAGAACACATTTCATGGAATGACACATCACCTTTTCCTGGACGAATTTTCATTTTTCATGCTTTTCCTCTTCGTTCTAGTTTGTTCAAAGAAAATCAATGAGAAAGAAGTTTCCATCAGTCACCAGGCCCATTAAGAAAAAAGAAAGCCAACACTGCAAACAAGCAAGGAACCTGAAGCGCTGACCTGAGTGAGGAGGATGTTGTCAAAGAGCTGCTGCGTCTCTTTCTGGTCCTTGGTGATGTCAGCGTTGTCATGCATGCCGAAGATGTTGGGGGAGGGGTTGATGGGAAGACTGCGGGTGTACTCCACGTAGGCCTCCAGCTGCAAAGCATTGTCAGGTGAAAAGATAAAGCATTCGTCATAAGTAAAACACATCAATGTGGCACTCTGGTAAAGATAAATGAACAAGCTGATAACAATGATACTAACAGCACCCAAGAAGTCACGGAAGGAGAAAATGATGTCAACGAAGAAGTAGCCACAGGAAGAACAGAGAGTGGAAGAGAAGGATCTCCACACCAAAGAGGAAAACCTGCGATATAAACTGCACGGGACAGCGAGTGGAGAAAGGGAGATGGTGACAGGAGAGGAGCGAGGCAGACTCATAATGCCTGGAAGATTCTCTAACGCTTTCCTGAGGACCCAGTTGAACGGCATATTCAGAGACCTTGTTGGACGCCATGATGCAAGACAACACAAATGATCCATGCTTATACATCTGAGAGTTCTCAAAACTGAAACAAGCAAACTAGGGAAAAATGATGGCTGCAAGAAGAGAGGACACATGGGTACATCAAACAGGGGGCACTGCTGGATATTGTATCTGTAAAATCTGTATTGAGGTCTCTTTACCCTTCAGAAGTTTGTGTTTTAAGACATGAGTTGTAGGCCTTGCTATCTATGCAGCAGTGAACCATGGTAAGTATGTATAATAATACAAAGTTGATTGGTACAACCCCCCCTCCACACACACACACACACACACACACACACACATAATCAATCAATTCCATCTTAATTTAAAACATGAAAAGTCTAAAGTATTCAATTATTAAGTATGACAAAATCAGTTCTCAATTTTCTTACTAAACGAAAGCAAACAAACACATAGAAGTAGTCTCCCCAAACTGTGATTCAACAGTGTGATCTTTCCTCCTCAGGAAAAGAACCAACAGACAAGTAATTCATGCCTTCATTCTGAACCAGAAAGACCAGACATAAATAGAGTATTAGGGCTACTGTGAAGCAGAGAACTGCTGTATGTGAACTTTTCTTTTAAATGATAAATATATCTTGCGACTGGATCTCAGCAAAAACTCAGATTACTGCCCAGGTGAGTCTGTGTCAGTCTTCTGTGCTGGCAGCTGTCATGAGGACAGCTGTTGAATGGAGGTCTCTAGAGAAGGGACACTCACTCACGCTGACGTCACCATTAAGCGATTACTGTTGTCAGTAGCATGGTAAGTAGAAGGTGTCCTGAGCATGTTGGATCAAAACTGGTGCCACTGAACACCACAAAAGAGACTCAACTGTAGTGCAGTGTCTCCTCTGGTGAGTTGCCTCCTGAAGACGCAATACTGATTCCTGTCACTGCAAGCACAGAGGCTGCAACAGGACAAATCTGGGTATGGGTAGAGAGAAGCAGAACAATCAGTGCATGAATAATGCTGGGGGAGGAGGGGGGGGGGGCTAGGCATGAACAAGGAAGATGAAACAGACGAAAAAAAAAAAAATCATGTGGGCAGATCAAAGATCATTCAACCAATACAGTCACAGACAGGTTTCACCAAGTCCTCTCACATCGCCTTCTGGAGGAGCGTAGTACAACTTGCTGTCATCAAAGTAGTATGTGTCCTTGGTCACGATGTCCGTGCAGTAGAACTTGGACAGGATGGTGCGCAGTGTGCGTCGGTCCCAGTCGTCAGTCACACGACCGCCGTAATTACACTCCCCAGTCAGGTAGCGAAGAGCGTCAAACTGCACCTCCTGTTGACGACAAATGCATGAAGTGCGTGAAAGACAGAATCATTGGACGGACACATGCAGACCTGAGTTGGTTTAGCCTCCACTTGTTTTGTTTATCAATCATGTGAATGTTAATATACAGATCTTGCTGATACCAATAACGGGCAACACTTTTATAATGTTCACCAAGAAAGGAAAAAAGATCTTTTTCTTTTTTTACTTCTGGGATTGTTAGAGACTCATCATGCTTTTCATGAAATTATCATCAAGCCGTCATATACGTTTGCCACATAATGTCTTGCCAAGCACTTTAGGGTTGACTTTATGTGGATTTACATCTTCCTTTCATCTGATTGTTACATATACCAATATTCACTGCCTCACTACAGCCTCTTAAGCAATTCAAAACTCTCATTCATGTTTCAAAAAAATGTTTTCCCCATAATCAACAATTGTTTAATATGCAATTATTTTCACATCAGTCTCTATCTAATTGATAATACTTTGTGGTGAAATTTTGCAATCAAACAGCATCACAGTATAAGCGAATTCATACAGTGCAATAAGGTCAAAGATCTTTTTCTTCAGTTACAGTTCTGAGAGAAAACGTTTCAACAATACCTGACAGAAAACACTGATCTCTATTCTGTTGGTCAGTTTTGTCTATTCCTGCTGTGAAAATATTAATCAACATGGATGCATACTGATGTGATTACATATGTCTGGTCATACATTATATTTGTTTTCTTTCACTCTTTCTTGTTCACACTTGTCTCTCTTTCAGTAATTTTCTTTTGGAACAGCAGCGAGGGAAAGGGGTAGATGGTGGAGGTTAAAATTGCCAAGTTCAACATGGAGCTGGCAACCAATAAAACTTGTCTTTTTCAAAAACGAAGAAACAAACAAAAACAAGCAAAGAAACAAACATTTTGTTTTCTCTTTTAGCTTTCAGTTTTATTTTAACTTAATTTTTGCTTGTGAACGTTTTTGTTTCCTCTTTTTATTTATCTATCCTTTTATTGTTTTCTCCTTTTTCTTTTTGTTTGTTCTTCCTTCACTGCCTTCCTGTTAATCTTTCCTTTCACTTCTTTTTCATGATGTTTTTATTTTCAACATCCACATAAGACCCTTATGATGTCGTAAAGTAAACAGACATCATTTAAAAACAAAACTCTAGAAGATGATTACACACATCATGGTCATGACAGACAACTACTGACAACATCTTGATCTAACACATAATTGTTCCACACTAAATCTGACCGCCTGCCACAGCTCTGGCTGCTGATGACAGATACAGCGAGGTCAGACACCCCCAGGACCCACCCACCTCATACTCATTGAGGAACATCTGCAACTGCTGCACACTGATGCGCAAGTCCGTCTCGTTGAACTCGTAGGGGATGTTCCAGCCCAGGGGGCCAAACTTTCGCCTCTCTTGCACCAGCGCGTGGAAGAAGCACAGACCGTACAGCATCTTGTGGAAGTTGACCTGCCACACACACATGTGGTGAACTTGCGTGTTTAAGGGGTTTTTTTTGTTTCTTCATCACTTTTTTTATCCTTATTACCCATATAACTGAAAGACACATGAACTGTCGAGGTGTACTGGTGGAATCTGTCTAACATTTTGGTTTGAGTTTTGCCTTTATAACTTTCTGATAAGAGTTCACAACTTTTTTTTCAGATTATAAGGAATTAAATTAGAGATCATAGTAATAACAAATCAATTTCATTCAATTTCCTGGCAGTTACTTCCCTTTCTGAATAAAAACAGTGATTTTTCCTCAATCTTTTTTGGGTGGTGGGTGGGTGGGGATACGGTATGGCTTGAAAAGAATCATGTAGCATTTCATTTACTGTCAGTATTTTAACATTGATAGTATGGATAATTTCAGTGTGTTCTGAACAAAATAGTCTGTTGAATTGATTGAACGGCATTAACAGATTCTCCTAAAGTGTACAGATTATGCTTTAATGGACATGAAGTATAATGAACAGCATTAACAGATTCTCCTAAAATGTACAGATTATGCTTTAATGGACATGAAGTATTATGGTTTGACATTAGCACTTGTCAGCACGTGTCTCCGTCAGTGGCTAAGTCGACTTTCTTCACATTGGCAAAAAATGGAAACACTAGAATCAATCCGTTCATGAATCAGACTGATTAATTTGATAATAACAGAAACTTTGTGAGGTGTTGTCATAATGATAACAGCCAAAGTGAACGTGACAGTCATTAAAGATGTGCATGCCTTCAAATCATGGACAGAAGCATGGCCTAATGGTACACCACACACACACACACACACACACACACACACACACATATCTATATGTAGATATATAGTCATGACACGATAAACAGACAGGAAGGTTGCAGAGGCCGAAGGTGAGGGTGGGGGAGGGGAGGAAAAACAAGTTGAAAAAGAGTTGTTCTGCCTAAATTGTAAAATCAACAACAGAAAAGCTCATTCCCACAAAATTTTCTGTACTAAAATGACTATTTTCATCACCAAAACAACTGACTATGGAAATGGTATGAGGACAGTAATTTGTGGACACTCTTCCTTAGCCTGAAGCTGAAACTTCCCAAGAAAGACTCTCACAGGTTGTTTGCAGGACCCAAAGAATTCTGGGTCGTTGATGGGATCGTTGTAGTAGGATCGGATGACGTTGAAGCGCAGCCCTTTGGGGGGCTCGTTGGTCATCTTGACACCATTCTGCAGGATGGAGACAGGGAGGTGGTGGAGGGGTAGCTGGTCAGCCACAGGCGGAAATCAGGGTGAGTCTGCTCCGGGTTGAACTCCTGCAGGAAAAAACACACACACACACACACGCACATGAAACAAACTGCTCTGCAAGCATGAAAACAGTTAGCCCACTCACAGTCTCTACCTATCTCCTCACGTCACTTGAAAATTCTGGCTGAAGAGTGAGCATGGTGGCGCGCCTTATCTGCCTCATGTGTCACATGACATGAGAGGAACTACACCTCAGTCTAAGCCAGTTCACCTCAAGCAGTGGTGCTGTAAAAGGCATGCCATTAGAGGCTCTCTTTTACTGAAATATCTGTCTTTCAGTCTTGGTCTCACAAACAATGCTTTCATACAGCATAAAGACTGGAGCTTTTTTTAGTCACATTCTACACAATATCTTGCGCCAAATTTGACAGAGATGAGTGATTGCTCTTTCTTTGTTTTCATTGTCCTGAGTGTTGTTTCTCTTGCCCGAAGAAGACCAAAGAGGAACACGTCGTGTTTTGTCTTGTGATTCGTTTGTCCAAGTAGTTTGGTGGAATTACTTTAACACTTTTCAGATCTGTTAAGGATCTTTATTTATTGGTGATTTTAACTATGACACCTCTGTTTTCAGACTTGATGAAATGTTGAAGGAATACCTATTCAACCCTACAGGATATCTTTGAGTCAGCAGGGATTGCATTCTGTTTTCAGACATCACTTCATGTTGGTCCAGCCATACTTCAGAGTGGATATCTGATAACGCAGACTCACCTCACAGATTTTCTCCAGGGTCGGCATCCAGGAGGCCGCCAGGTGGCAGTTCTGCAGCATCACCCATGTGCCCTCCTTCACACCCTTCTCAATCATCTTCAGCGCGATGGGGCCCTGACCTTGACCCAGGGACAGCGAGTCGAACTTGGCTCCTCCAAAACCCTGCAGGACAAACCATTCTGGTGTTTGTTTTTTTTTTTCTTTTCTTCTCTGGTGACTCATGAATACACTGAAAACAAAGTTTGCTTAAACAACAGAAATGTACTCAAAAAAACTCATGTTCAATAATATAGTGAGAGATATGCTTTATTCTAAAAGAAATGGTACACCTGTGATTTGTGATGAAATTTTGTTCTCCCTCTTTCTTTTTTTCTAATCTCTCTCTCTCTCTCTCTCTTTCTCTCACACACACAGACACACACACACACACACACACATACACACACACACACACATACACACACACACACACATACACACACACCACACACACATTTCTATGCCTTAAGTGAAGTCCTTACGCTCCTTGTTTTCTTCTTAAATCCTGTAATGAGAAGGAAAATGAACATCATGAACAAAACCACACACAGACCAATAAACAAACCTGATCATCAGCGAACTTGAGGAGCGCCGCCATGGGGTCACCGCCAGGGGAGAGCACAAAGAGAAGGGGTGCACAGCAGTTACTGTCTCCAAATGCTTTGGGCAAGTCAAAAGGCGGAGGCTCAATGAACTTCTTGCCAATCTTCTCCGTAACAAACTCCTGGATGGCTGGAACCACCTGAGACAGACAGAGGAACATCTTGTTAGTTATCTAAAGCCACAGTGGAGGTACGAGAGCAGCCTGCAGCAATGGCACATTGTCTCTGACAGCACACATAGGTGTTTCACTCCTTCCTTTACAACAGCACATGTTCTATTCATACAGCCCGATCCACAGAATCGGATGCTGTGGCTTTAGGCATATTGTGGGCCAGAAACAACAGTTGGTAGTTCAGCTCTGCAGTAATGTAATGCACAGGATCAGAAATATTTCATAGTCTTTCTTATATGGTGAGTCGTAGCTCACAGAATTAGTTGTTTGTATGCAGTTCATGGATGGCCTTTTTTTGTTGTTCTTGCCTGTGCCAAGCAGCTTATGGTTCGGTCAGTCTTGATTGTGTTTGTCTGTCAGAAAGATTGTGCAGAAACTACTGAACCAATGTTAACAAAACTTGAATGGTAGATGGAATGTGGCCAATCAATAAACTCTCCTCACATTTCAGTGTGGATCTATGATGCCAATCCAATGGTATATTCAGGATTGTTTGACTTGGCTGTTGTCAGTTTCTTTAAGTGTGACTAATGCCTTCTTCACTAGCCAAAAAAAAAGAAGAGTTCATTCACCTCTTTTTTTTCTTTTTTTCCTTTTTACTTTCCATCATTCTTCCCCCCCCCCCCACACCCCCCTCCCCTTTTCCTTCCCTCTTTTTTCAGGTTCATTTGCAGTACTGACATGACAGCTTGATGGCCCAATCTTTCACAGCTGGATGAACTGACGAAGTGTCTACTAACATCTTGGCTCTATATTCTAATCTTGTTAAAACATCAATTAACGACAGCATCAGTTTTATCCCCCTCTTGCTCACACTACTACCCCAAATGTGATAAACACACAAAAAAGTGGGAGCAATAGGAACAAACTGACAACAACCATAGCAGGACTTCCAATTCAGTGACCAACAGCAGCCTCACCTTGTCCGGCCGTAAGCAACGGAGGACGAGAAGACGCTGGAAGGCCAGCAAGCGCGTCTGCCCATTCTCCAGGGAATTGGTCATGATGAGGTTCCTGTTGACACGCAGGGCAACAGCACAGGGTTCACACACACCAGACCTGACAGGTCACTCTCACTTTGCCAGTGACTTTGATGTACAGGCAGAAGGAAAACAAGGTGCACAAAGAAAGTTCCAGATCAAACAATTCTGATTTCATGCAATCTTGCTACGATACAATACCGTCTCCACACTCCCTCCCTCCTTCTCTTATTATCTCTGGCTTACTACCCCACCCCCACCCCTCTTTTCTCTGCCACACCCTCCCCCAACTTCTTTAAAGCAAACACTTAGCTACCAATACTACTTTGAAAATGTGAAGAAAAATTCAAGAATTTAGAAAATGTCAGTCAAACTCAAGTCATCCACTATACATTCTAAAAGCTGAGGTTGATGAACCAGATGAGGAGGTACATGGGCCCAGTGCTGGTCACGTGTTCATGCAGACTTCATATCATCACACCCAATGACCAAAAAAAGGGGTTACACCAAAAATGCCTAGAAATTAACAAAAAGAGGCTACAACAAATAACTGTCTGAGCTCCAAGCAGCTTTGAGAAATATCACTGAGTGGGTTCAGGGGGGACAAATCTACTCATTTTTCTGCAAACATTGCAGCGCATACCAAAGAAACTATGCCACTCACAATGCTGTCATAGATGGTCTTCCACTGGTCCTTCTGAGAAATGAACTTTTTGCGGATGTCCTTGAAGTTGGGAAGATCATCCAGACGGCACAGCTCATCCCAGGATTTGACGGGGAGCCAGGTGGTGGGGTTGGAGTGGGGGTTGTCCAACCCAATGCCCCCTGTCAGCAGGAATCGCCACTCATCTTCGTCCACCTCCTTCCTGTGCTTAAGGATGTTCACACACAGCAGGAAGGAGAAGAGCAGCTGTAACATAACAACACATGCTGGCTATCAAATATTTCTGTAGTTGAACTGTTTTGCTTTTCTAAAGACAGTTATAACTGTTTAAAGAAAAAAAAATTGCAGCAGGAAAACCCTGTGTTCAACTTGTTTCAAGCTTCACACCAGAACAGTGACAAAACTACTTGCCGATCCAAAATAAATCGCCAATGAATTCAAGTTAGTAGCCTTGATATGTTGATGCTGACTGACAATTACTAAGCATTGATCAGATGGACATTTCTTGTTTATTGTTAGTGTCGCTTTGCTTGAAGTGCGATATACTGGATTTATTTCATGCCATTTACATAGGAGTGTGGTCAGGCCTCTATTTGCGGATCTCTGTTTCTATTTGACAGTTTCTTCACATTCACATAGCTGGATGTTTTGCTGAATGAATGATGAATGTTTTTGAACAGGAGAAAGCCACACAACTTACCTTGTCCTTCTCGAAGAGGGACATGCAGACGTTGGTGTACAGGGAATAGGTGAAGTGGTCATGCAGGTGACCCAGACGGGTCTCAAGGTTGTCAGACTTCTCCGCGTTCTCAATGGAGAGGTTGAACAGGTTGATGAACCAGTCAGGGAGTACTGGTACATGGGCTCGATGTTGGCCAGGTCTGCGATGGAGAAGAACAGGATGGTGCTGTGTACCGCGATCTTGGTGTAACCCATGCGCGCCTCGTCAATCTTCTTCTCCGTTGACTCAGCCACGGCTTGCTTCTCTGAGATTTCATTGGCCAGTTTTTTTGGAAGAGGACAGCACTTTGATGGCTGTTTCATCTTCCAGAATGTTGCCTTCGGAGGCAGACAGTACCTCAAAGGATCTTGTCTTCAATTTCTTTCAGTTGTCTGCAAACAATACCATGTTCATACTGATCACCAGTGCATATACTATTCACCACTATGAATCCTTTCATGTGTTTTAGGTGAATGGTTACCATAAGCACCATCAATTTGGCATCATGTGTCTACTGTTGTCTCACTGTGGAATAAAAAGTGACGTTTCTGTTTTGTTATACACTATTTACAGCTCCCTTGCCTCTTATCAGACTTCCTTCAACCAACATGCTTACAGAGCCAGCACAGCGTCAAACTGCACTGTAGTCTGTGCAGAGTTTAGGACTGTGGTGCATTTACTTCTATCAAGATATATCTGACTTGTTGTGGCAAGGGTGAAGATGCCTACCTCTTGTTCTCAGCACTCTGCAGAATGAGAGCATTCTTTTCCTCCTCCAGTTCCGGGCGCTCCCTGGCCACCACAATGCCTAGCAGCTGGTCCTGCAGGCCCTCTGGGGTGATCATGAAGTTCAACAAGGTCACCTGTCAATGACATCACATCCTGTCATACTGTGTCAAGTTACATGATCATGAAGTTCAGGCCACCTATCACTCACATCACATCCTGTCACAGTGAGTCATGTCACATGAATACCAAGATCTACAAGGTCCCTCGTCATGTCACATATGTGACAAGCCATGTAATATCATGAAGTTCAGTAGGATGACTCCTCGTGAAACTCCAGTGCTGATGTGAGACAACCAAGAAGGCTGGTAGCTCTCAGTGAAGTTACAGAGCAATACTGGCTTTTCCATAGTCAGGCCTGTGACCACAATGGTTATAAACAACAACATACAGTTAGACACAGGCATAGCAAACAACATCCGTTTATTTATCTTCTACACATAAATGATGTAACTGTGATCTAAAAATTATCCTGGTTGTTTCTCTTAAAAAAATAACCAAATTTCAGCTGTTCAAATCTGTTTAGCATCCTGTAAGAATTAATCTGTAGTTGCAGGAATGTTATGTCAAAAAAAAAAAAAACCCTTGGTAGTTACAGGGTGAAAGACTGGCATGGGCACCTGTTTGGACTGTAAGTATGAGAGAAAGACTTGATTTCTAATTTTTCATCTTCGTCAATTCTAGACTGACCTCTAAATACAGACTCCTCTTCAGATTTGATTATCTAACACATGTTCATCTTTCCTTAAAATAAATGTAGTTCAAAATAAAGACTCACCCTTTATTAAAAGACTTGATTCTCCAAAACACTTTCAACTCTGCCCATACTTGATTTACCTCCAAATAGAGACATCATCTCTTGAAAGGCTTGTTTGAAATAAACTTCTTCTTTATCAACCTTAGGTCTATCTCAAAATCAAACTCTCTCTCTTTAACGACTGGTTCCTCTCGGTCATTTTTGTCTAAGCCAGACTGACCTCCAAACGAAGATCTTCTCCCTCTAAAGACCCCATGTTCCAAAATTCCTGAAAGGAGTTGGAGAGAGGTACCAGTGTACTGACCTTCACCGAAGTCTCGGGCAGGTAGTGGGGGTTGCGCAGCTTGGTGGTGATGTAGAACTTGAAGTCCTGGGAGTACTCGATGGTGGAGTCACCCAGCTTGATGCAGAGACTGCCGCCCTGCTTGAAGGTCTGCTTCAGCAGCAGGGACTCCAGGATGGGGTCCAGCTCCTCACCCACATTCTCCAGCAGCACCTGCAGAGAGACGCCCAGTTCACAGACACCGTGGTGGTAGGATACAGCAAGGCAGCTCATAAAGATGATGAATAATGTGTACGTTGGTGAGATCTGGATGAATATAGAATGTATACTTTTCAAGGCTGAAAGTGTGGAATGTGAGCATTGCATCAACACTAGTTGGTCATGGAATGTAACAGTTTATGCACTGTGCTATGGAATATGCATGCTACATGATCTTGTTTGGAAAAAGTACAAGTCCTAACTGACAGTAATTTCATCAATGACTGATAAAGTGAAGATACTGTTTTATCTAAGAAAATGAAACAACAAGACAGAAAAAAAAGAGAGACAGAGTGAGAGAGAGACATGGGAGTGGGGAGAGGAGAAGGCAGTCACAGAGAGTGAGATAGAAACAATGCAAGACACGTGACAAAACCAGAGGATGGTGGTGGTGGAGACCCATTTGACCGGCACACATAAAACAAAGACAATTCAAGAAGTCATCTGCCCATACTGTTGGTGCTGTACATGTAACTGTTTTACAATGTCAGCTGAAATCCGACTGCTGTCCAATCACAAAGTTTCTCTGATTGAAGGAGTTACACTGGCAAACACCCATTTAAAAAAAAAAATTTTCCACCTTGTTAAAAACATTAAAAAATCCTTAAAAAAAACACTGGTCTGCTACATCATTTGATGGAATATCTCTTCTAACATCATTCTATGTTGGACATTTAAACACACACACACACACACACACACACACACACACAAAGTAAACTTTGTCCTCTCTGTCTGATCTGCACAAACGACACGTCATATTTCAAGATAAACACAGTGTGCCACAGAGACACAGGCAGGAAAACAGACAGACAGGCAGGCAGGCAGGCAGGCACACGCAGACAGAGCACAAATGCCACGATGAAGTCAGATCCGAGAACACAAACACACCGGTGTCCCAAACTGAATGCAGTTCTCCAGTGTGCGGACAAAGTCAGCGTCGGAGAGCTTGATGACATGCAGGTTGTTAGCTTTCTCCATGTTCTTGATCCACTTGTTGGCCTGACCCTGCGGGTCAATCATCAGCGGCCACCGACGAGAGTTGCTGACAGAATAACACAAGACAAGACAGCCAAATTATCTGATGTAGGTCAGAACAAATCAAACAGTCAAAAAATGATAGAAAGATACCAAAGTAGAGGTCCATTGCAGATGATGATACAATATGTCAAAAAAAAAAAAATTTGAATAAAAGTAAAACGCGAAAATAGATAAAACTCAAGATATTACTTTAATAAATGAAAAATAATGCAAAATAAAACAAAACACAATCACAAAAAAAAAAAAAAGCAGGATAAACTGTAAATGTATCCAATCAAACTAAAATCAAATTCAGTTCAAAGGATACCAAAAAAAAATGTATAACACTAAAATGAGGGAACATAAATAAAATGGAGAGTGTTTTAGGATGTTTAGTAATAACAACATCATCAACAATGCCTTTAAAGGCATTCTAATGGTACTCACCTGCCTCTTCACCAAACAGTCCTGAAAAAGGATAACTTAATTCCTCCATCAAATTTCACTCTCTCACTGCCATTCACTATGACTCCATCCTGTTTCACCCATCAAGGGTGGCCTCCATTTCATTTGCATGTGAATTGTTTGGGATTTTTTTTTTTTTTAACTGATTGTGTTATGTTGTAAAAATCAAAAGACATTGCCACATTGAATTTCAAAAGTTTGGTTAAAGTTTAGCTGGGACTGTAAAAACTTAAATAGTTGCACGAATGTTACGTTGAAAAAAAATGGAATTTAATAGGTAAAAATTTATACAAAATAATAATATAATTATTATTATTAACACACACACACACACACACACACACACACTGAGAACATCTGCAGCAAATCCAGCTACCTGATGATGATGCCGTTCTCGGTGGAGAAGCTGTCGGTGGGCAGACCAGCGATGTTCCAGGCACGGATCTTGACAGGTTCGCCCAGCGTGTTGATGAGGGAGAAGTCGGAGGAACAGGGCAGCCCATTGGCTATCACTGTATTCAGCCACTCATTGGACCCATCCTGCAGCACATGACATCCATCACTGACGGTCGGTTCCATTCAGTCATTAGCACAAATCTCACCAAAGGCGGCAAACCTTGGATATGATATTCGATGAGAGTTGGTGAAAATGAGTAAGCGGTGAGGGGTGCCGAAGGTGTGGGGGGATGGGGGGGAGGAGGTTGGTTGTTTTGTTTGTTTATTTTGGGGGGGAGGGGTTTTTGTGGAGTGACTGTCAATTTAGTTGGGAAGACTGAAGACTGTGTGTGTGTGTGTGTGTGTGTGTGTGTGTGTGTGTGTCTGTGTGTGTGTGTGTGTGTGTGTGTACGTGTGTGTCTATGTCTGTGTGCGTGTGTGTGTGAATCTGAGTTGGCTACCTCTGTACGCAAGTTTTCTGGTGTATCTATATATATCTCAAAGCACTGACCACATTAATCAGTCCTGTTTTCCAAGGGGTCTTGATTATGAGTAAAACAGATTTTCTTTTCTTTTTCTTCAATGTCAAGAGGTGCAACTTATGTTCCCAAAGTGCTTTGTATTCCAAAAAATTGTGGTACACTTTTCTTTGAAAACAGTACCTGTTCTTGCACACACCAAACACCTGCTCAACCCCCAGACATTATCTGTCTGAAAGCAGAGGTGCACACACACACACACACACACACACACACACACACACACACACACACACACACACACTCCCCTACTAACTGAACACCATATGCTTCCCATGCAGCCGCAGGACCTCACCTGTCTGAAAGCGGAGGTGAAGGCGCCCAGGTAGGCCACGATGCCAGAGGACACCAGGACATCTCCAGTCAGGTTGATGTACTTCTTGCTCAGGTCTTTTGCCGCCTGCTGCCACCTGTCACAGACGTAATGGAAGTTGTGTGAGAACGATTCAAGCCGATTCATCAAATTCATGGATTTTTTTTTCTCGATCTTTCCAGTCCACTGCAGCCAAGTGAAAAAGAAAAATGTACACTCTATACATCAGCATTATCAACAACAAAAAATCAGCAAGATAGAGGTGGAGGTGAGGGATAAATGTATGCTTCATTATGCGTGGACTTTTTTTTTATAATGAATATACCTAAGAAACACAGATAGTCAGATGCTGTGGTAACTTGCATCTGAACATGCTTGATGTGCATATACACCATATGCGCACATGTTCAAAATGCATGTGTATGTGTGTGCAGTGAAGATGCATTTGGATGCATGCACACATACATATGCAGCCACACACGTAGATATACATGCATGCATGTACACACACACACACACACACACACACACACACACACACACACACACACACACGTACCTATCTTTCTCCCCGCCCAGGCCTCCAATCAGCTGTTCAGCGCGGTCCAGCTTCTTGGTGCACAGGTCCACCTGATTCTCCAGCTCCGCCTTCTTGGCCTTGTTGGCCTCCAGCGTCTCCTGCAGCTTGCTCAGCTTGTCCTGCACCTCACGCAGTGACGCCCGCTTGGCCTCCAACGATGCCATGGCCTCGGCCAGCTCCTGGTTGGCGATCTTCAGCGACTGTTTCTTGGGTGCCACCACTTTGGCCACTCTGCCGGAATGGGAAGAGAGTAAGTCGCACTGAAAGAAGGGGAGGGGGTTGGAGGGGTGACAGGTTTGAGTGGCTGGAGAAGAAGGGGGGAGGAGACAATAGCTGTGGGGGCCATTTTCTTTTATTTAATAAAAACTTCTTCTGTCTTGTGCTCCCTTGAGTTTCTTACAATTACTACTCTCCTGGCATTCCAGTGCAAGGGCCCTGAATGTTTCAAAAGATTGCAGTTACTGACTTCTATTCCGCCTTGGCTTAAGGCTGAGTCAGGCCAACTGACATAGGCTAGAACACCAAGGCTACATCAAAATGTTGTTATGCTCTGCGTAGTTATGCAGGGATTGTCTTCAGTTGTGACAAGCTCCTAGCATAACATTATCAGCCTCCAAAATCCCCCAAAGTCTGTGTGGGCTGCCCACGTGGCGGGGTAATCAAAAATGGTCATACACGTAATGTTCTCATCCCCAGCTGATGAATTTGTACCATAGTGTTCAAGTACTTCGGCTGTTCGGATGATCCCTGAGTCTTTTAGCCAGGGTACGACAACAGCAACAATGACTTATATTGATCTAATGAAGATGTGATTCTATAAACTATCAACAATGCATGATATTCAAGTTGAACTAGTACATAAGAAAGAACTCATTATCATTCACTCTTCCAGGAAAGATGAAATAAGAACTACACTTCAGGAACATCTTGTGAAAATAAAACATTATAATGCTGCTTTAGATGACTGTGTAGCCATGATCTGTCACACCCCTCCCCCCTACCTCCCTTCCAAACCTGCCCCATCCAGCCCAGCTACCAACGCTCACAAAAAATAATTCAGGAGACGGAACATTTTCTGTTTGTTTGTTTTTTCTAAACTGACCTGTCATACACCTCCATGGCTCGCACCCACTTACACAGACCCTCGCAGGCTGTGGAAGCGATCTTCACTTTGTCCGGGTCAAAGTCGGGGTTGGTCATATACTTCTTGCGGATGGTTGTCATGTTGGGGGGTGGGATGTTGTCCTGGCCAACAGAAGACACAAACCAATGCCATACACTGATCTGAAGGGTTTCTGGTCTGTTCTCTTCAAATGGTGCCAAAAGCTGTTATCACTTCATCTAGTTGTGTTCATCATCAGTCGACCGATGCACAGAGCGCAAACAGGGAAGCATACATTAATGAAAGTTTTGAAATTAAAAAAAAGAAAATTTGGACATAAACAGAATTTGTCTGAAGTCACCAGCCAAAGAAACACCAGAAAATTTCATCTTCTTCATCTAATGTAAAATTTGGACATTGACTTCCTACACTGACACTTTTATAAAAAATGCACATCATGTATGCATAGACAACCCGACAAGCAAACCATCAAGGTGTGTGTGTGTGTGTGTGTGTGTGTGTGTGTGTGTGTGTGTGTGTGTGTGTGTTGTAAATTCAAATCATCTGCCTCTGAACTGCTTTCTTCCAGGCAAATCCTGACTCTTGAATCACACCGATAAATGGGACAGGCATTAAACAGATTATGAACTGAAACTGTAAACTACAGCTAACGTTAGTTAATCTTCCCCCTGAAATTGGTGGCCTCCTGTCCTGAACAGGTTCCATAACCTCCTCTTTTTCTCCTTTTGCTTTTCTGCTTTAGCAGGCATGTGATAATGTAGTCTGGTATTAAGGCAAGGTTTCTTGCAGTTCCTTTCATTTCTTCCTCCATGCACGGAACAGTTAACTCACTGTGGACTGTGGAGTCTGAAGAGGACTTCAGCTGTGTTCGATGGCACAAAAACACACAGTTGTAGCTGTGTTCTATCTTACACTTCTGGCACATGTAGACCCCTTGAGTTCAGGTATTCAGTCTTCTCCATCTCCTTCCTTACAGACTCAGACTGCAAGTGGATTCACAAGCGGTGAAGTTACAAGTCCTTGAAGACAGTAGGCCCAAGGAATATGTGTACTAACTATACGTGTTAGTGAAACAGTTAAAGTGAACCATTTGTATATACTGATATCACAACCATTTGAGTAAAATTTGACAACAAAGAGCCATCCAACTGTTTCATAATTGTCTCATACACACACACACACACACACACACATATGACAGAAAACAGTACACTAAGCCAAGGCTAAACCTCTATGTTGAATAAATCAAACATGCATGCCCCCTGCCCCACACCCTCCTCTCACACCCCCCTCACCTTATCAAAGGTGTGCAAGCTCTCCAGGAACTTCATGTCTCCCAGAATTCTCTTGGAGGGTGCCCAGAAGTCTTCAATCTTCTTGCCAGAGCCACTGGGGTCTGGAATCCTGTCAGGCTTGACGCCTTTCAGCACGCAGATGGCTTCCATGACCAGACGCACCCCGTTGGGCGGGCTCTTCATGCTCTTCACTACTGTGATGTCCTGCACAACAACAGGATCAACATCATCAACAACAGAATCTACATCATCAACAACAGGATCTACATCACCAACAACAGGATCAACATCACCAACAACAGGATCAACATCACCAACAACAGAATCAACATCACCAACAATTGGATCAACATCACCAACAACAGGATCAACATCACCAACAACAGGATCAACATCACCAACAACATGATCAACATCACCAACAACATGATCACAAAAAACAGGATCATCACCAACAACATGATCACAAAAAACAGGATCAACATTACCAACAACAGGATCAACATCACAGTCTTTGAAACCTACCCATGTCCTCTCACAGTCAGCCCTTCCTTGCTGTAAAACAGAACTCTAATTCGATCACTACTTATGCATCTCCAGCTCACCGCTGGTGTGAGTGTGTCGAGGGCAGCCAGAGCCGCGTTGAGAGCGGGCAAAGCTTCGGACAGGTCAGCGTCACACTCATCTTTGATGTTCTGGGCGACACGCGCCTGTTCATTGGCTACTGCTTCATCGGCTTTCACCACCTGCACACATCATGTTTCAAATGTGGCTACAGTTTTGACAGTGTTCATTCTCTCTGCAAGATAGATGCCTAGGATTTTTTTTTCACACATGCTCAACTTCAAGCACCCCAGTTAACACACACAGACACAGACACACACACACACACACACACACACACACACACACACACACACACACATTCATTTCACCAAAATGAAACATTGTGGGTTGACCCTAGCTAACAACCGCCCTCAATCAAATAGCGTACATCAACTTTATTAGAGTTTTCAACAAAAAAAAGTTTAAAAAAAAACTTTCATCAAAAAATTATACTGCTCTAAACGTATAACCTCCTATCTTTGCACAGTTCCACACCTTCAAAAACCTACATACAGGATCTATGTAACAATGAGAAAACTTTTGAACCAAAAGACTTCTCACTCCTATTTCCTTCAACTGACTAACAGGCACTTCAAAAGAAACATGCCCACTCTACCACTGGTACCTGCTGGCATTCTGGAACATCATCACCCAGTCCTGAATTTATCTCTCGCAACAATTCATCACCCAGCGCTGGAAATGACACATCATACCCATGCCCCCAAAACGCTTTTCTAGCAGACTTTGAAGGTCAGTTTTTTTGGTTTTTTTTTTTCAGCTAAATGTTGAATTTCAGGAATGAATCTAGAAAAAATGCAGAAATTCTTGCAAAAAAATTCAGAAAGGTATGCAGGTATGCCAATTTTAGTCTGATGAAGCATTCAGATATGCATAAACAAAAATATACCAGACTATGGATCAGACTAAAGAAAAATCAGACACACAAAAATGAGATTCTTTATATACATGCAATAGACACAACAGAAAAAAAAAAGACAACGGTCACTGACCTTCTCTACTTTGGCGACCTCTACAGAGTCCTTCTCGATGACCACCATGATCTCGGACACCTCTTTGGAGGCCACCACCAGCTGGGGCTGCAGGTCTGTCAATTCCTTCTGCATCACCGCCACCTGGTCTGCTGCCGACTCCAGCTTCTCCAGACCCACCTCATAGCGCTTCTTCTGCTTCAGTACTTCTCTGAGGGACACACACCACAACTTCATGTTTTATAATGATAATAAGAATGCTTCTTCTGCTTCAGCACTTCTCTGAGGGAAGCACACCACAACTTCATGTTTTATAATAATGAGAAGAATGCTTCTTCTGATTCAGCACTTCTCTGAGGGACACACACCATAACATCATGTTTTGTAATGATGACAGGAATGCTTCTTCTGCTTCAGCACTTCTCTGAGGGCCACACACCACACTGATAATGCTTCTCCTGCTCCAGCTCTTCTCTGCCATGGACACACCACAACAATCATATTTTGTAATAATGATAATGCTTTTTCTGTTTCAGTACTCTGCTACCGGACACACACCAAAATGTCATATTTTGAAATATTATGATGTTTTTTCAGCTTCAAGACTTCTCTGAAAACATATTTTCATAACAATAATAATGCTTCTCTGGGGTAACACACACCACAAGAATACAAAAAAATAACTATAGAGCTTCTTCTCTGAGTGACACAAACAAGAAGAGTGACATTCAAGAATAATCATAACCCTTTTCTGTGTAACGCACAAAGCAACAATGATATAGATCAACATCTCCACCATGGGATGACTTAGGTTGAGGATCTAACAGATGGGACTTAGAGACACCTGACTGACTAATCTATTAATCCAACACTCCTCCTACTTCATCACTTCCCTGAACGATACAGTAATGATAATATCACTTGATAATAATAAAACTTCCAAACGGCAGCAATAACATCACATGATAAGGATAAAACTTCTGCTTCATGATTTCTCTCTGGGTGGCACACAGTTACAGTAATATGAAACAATAGCACTTCTCTGAATGACACATAACTGCGACAATAATACTAAATGATAATAACAGCTGTTCTGCTTCACTACTTCTCTGAGTGGCACACACATGCCAACGCAGCACATATTACTGTTGATATTCACTACATCCACTGGCTCACACAGCATTCAAACTGAGCTTTCAAGCTCCTTCCTGCCTTACTCTCATGGTGACTTAAGTTTTGGTTTCCTCTCTATGTCCTAGATGAGTCTGCCTCAGGGTCATCAATACTGGCAGCTTCACTGAGACTGTCATTGGAAGCTTGTGGCGGAAGTCTCAGAAAAGGGATTCTCACTCATGTTGGCTCTGTGACTAAGCAATTGTCAACAATAATGGATTAGCAGGTGGTGACCCGCATGTGTTGGATCAGAACAGGCACTAGTGAACACCACTGAAACGCTCGGGAGTAGAGCAGTGTCTCCACTGGTGAGTTGCCTCACGGTAACTTGATACTGACTGCTCCATGTGGACTGTTGATGTGGCATGACAAATCTGGGTGTGGCTATGAACAGGCCAGAGTGAGTGGTACAGGAGTAATGCCACTATCACAGTGCAGAAGACTAGGGGTTAACATCTACTTCTCTTTAAGGTTCAGTGTGACATCTGACAAAGGCATGGGGGACAGCCTCACCCTCTCTTTCTGTCCAGCAAAGTCTTGAAGGTGCTGATGAGCTCCAGGTAGGAGGTGGGGGTCACATAGTTGTGGCGTTCGAGCTCTAGAGCAAATCGTTCTGACAGCAAGCGTGTGGAAGTATGGAAGTGTTTGCACATGTTGATACACAACCGTTACGCTCGTCGTCAGACATCTCAATCTCCTCCAGAAATCGTGAGGCCACGGCCTGAAGGGCATCCTCAGGCCATGACTGAAACACAACACCCGGGGGTGGACGTTTGGCAGTGGACACAACAATAAAGATCATGACTGAAACACACACACCCAGGGGTGGACCTTTGGCAGTGGACACAACAATTAAGATCATGACTGAAACACAACACCCGGGGGTGGACCTTTGGCAGTGGACACAACAATTAAGATCATGACTGAAACACAACACCGGGGGTGGACCTTTGGCAGTGGACACAACAATTAAGATCATGACTGAAACACAACACCCAGGGGTGGACCTTTGGCAGTGGACACAACAATAAAGATCATGACTGAAACACAACACCGGGGGTGGACCTTTGGCAGTGGACACAACAATAAAGATCATGACCGAAACACAACACCCAGGGGTGGACCTTTGGCAGTGGACACAACAATAAAGATCATGACCGAAACACAACACCCAGGGTGGACCTTTGGCAGTGGGACACAACAATAAAGATCATGACCGAAACACAACACCCGGGGGTGGACCTTTGGCAGTGGACACAACAATAAAGATCATGACTGAAACACACACACCCGGGGGTGACGTTTGGCAGTGGACACAACAATAAAGATCATGACTGAAACACAACATCCAGGGTGGGCATTTGGCATTGGACACAACAATAAAGATTATGAAAATCAGGTGTGAAGAACAGTTCTATCTTGATCCTACCAGACAAATGCTAAACACACATTTGACCTGCAGAGTACTTATTTTTTAAAAATTAAAATGCAAGGTTTTTAACACATGCAAACTGCAATTCATCATTTCAAAGGACAGTAATTCTGGTAACTGTGAGTTGTTTAAACACATAATCATCTTTTTTGTTAAAACTTCATACCGTGAATATTTCAAAACAAGTAATGTTTGTGTGTAGTGTAACGACTTTTCAGGGCATCAACAAGAATCATACAAACTAATGAATCCCTGCAGATAACATTTCAAGAGACTAGACACAATGCGTTCAGTTCATCCATTCATTGAAAATACATATCTAAGACTTGCCTGCAATACTGCTAAGAGAGTTTACAATCATTATTTCAGTTACCATATCTTGGATATACATTTAAGGGGTCAGTTCCATTCCAGACAATGACAAAATTGCAAATGCTTTCACCATAATTACTTAAAGTGTCAGTTCAATCAAATATAATATTCATGAGTTCAGAGCAATGAGCAAAAAGAATACTCAATGGTACTAAGCTGAAACATGCATTCTAGTGCATAACATGCAGTGTGTGTGTGTGTGTGTGTGTGTGTGTGTGCACATGTAAATGCCTGTATGCACATGCAGATGTGCCTGTATGTCTGTTAAAATGCCACAATATATCGCCACTCACTTGGAACCAGTCAATTGTACAACAGTTGACCAGTGAGGGGAATTTTCGCAGGCGGTTGCGGAAAGCATCCCCGATGGGGGACATGGCCAGCACAATGTGCAGCTGATCACGCACACGCTGGATGAACAAGTTGAACAGCGCCACTGGCGATCCGTCCGTCTGCTTGGTTTTGTCTCGTTGTCTGCAACGTCACATGGATGTGATCATGACAAACAGTATCATTTCAATCAGTGGCTGGGCAAAAGGTTCAATGTTCTACACCTCAGTCAGTATCTTTTGAATTTCTAATACATATAAATCCATTGTTTTTCTCCACATCATGAGTGGCATAGAAAGAAAACAGTATTAATCATGTTAACCTTTCAAGTGCCAACCCAAACATAACAGAGCAAATGTCAATTTATTCACAAACACAGGGAACTGAACCACAAGAGTATTGCTGTACATCACAACAACAACAAAAATTAGGAAAACCCTTTGCAGAATTCCAAAACAAAGCTGTTTCACTGATTAGACAAAAAGCAATAAAACTGTTTCAAAACTACCTACCTGTCTATCTGTCTCATCCCCTCACACCTACCTTTATATCCATCCTCACCTACCTTTATATCCACCCTCACCTACCTTTATACCACCCTCACCTACCTTTATATCCACCCTCACCTACCTTTATATCCACCCTCACCTACCTTTATATCCATCACCTACCTTTATATCCACCCTCACCTACCTTTATATCCACCCTCACCTACCTTTATATCCACCCTCACCTACCTTTTTATCCATCTTTATTCTAAATATTTGTCTCAACTTCCCATCTAGCTATCTGTTGCATCTTTTCACCTGCTTGTCTGTCTTTCATCCTCTCACCCACTTGTCTGTCTGTCTCATCTTCTCATCTGCTTATCTATCTGTTTCATGCTCTAACCTACCTGTCTACTTGTCTCACCATCTCACCTTTCTTACTTTCTACTAGTCTCACCTACTCTGTCTGTCTTGTCTTCTAACCTACCCTGTCTTATCTGTCTCATCATTTCACATACCTGTCCCATCTTCTTGTCTACCTACGTGTCTGTCTTGACTCCCCGAGCTATCTGTCTAATCATCTCACCTACCTCTCCATCTGTCTCTCTCATCTTCTCACCTATTTATCTATCAGAACAAAAACAGAGAACCGAACAAAAGGACAAATTGCAAAACAAACACAGTACGTTTCAACCTATTTGGTCTTCTTCAGGCAAGACAGGAAACCACAATAAAAGACAATGAAAACAAAGGATGAACTGTCAGTCACTAATCTCTTTGAACTGGATGAAAGTTTGTAGCCCTACTTTGAATCCTGTCTATCTATGTGTCTCATCTTCTCACTTGCCTCTCTGTCTGTCTCGTCATCTCACATACCTGTCTATCTGTCGCATCTTT
>JADBJO010000529.1:440000-452500 GCA_016801955.1 Conus betulinus | reverse complement strand
AAGACAGCATGGTTATCTGTCTCTGTCGCTTTACGCAGGATTCTCTTCAAGTCTTCTCGCCATTCCACTGAGGTGTAACTCTTGGAGATTTCCACCTGATTGGGGAAATTTTTTTTTTTTAAATAATAATACAGCAAAACCTGTAAATAACCTTCTTCTGATAACCTCTGTACAGGATCTTTAAAAGAAAGGAATCTATACTGGACAATATACAAGACATAGAGAAAAAAAAAAATACTCTTTTAAAAAAATCATCATTAAAGGGAGATAATCGCTGTTGGGAGTAAATTTAGTCTGGACAAAGACAGAAAAAGTTCCAGAAAAACACAAGTCTTTAAAAGGGAAAAATTCTTAAAAAGGGTAAAGTTAAAATCCCAATGACCCAATAGCCATACAGACAGAAAAGTGTCAGAGGTTCATCATGCCTAGAGCATGGCTTTATAAAAGGCGCAGACCAACCCTATCCTGCTACCTTCACTTTACCTGAACTGAATCAGGTCTCTGTTTTTACTGCTGGTTGAAGTTTTCACACACTGAAAAAGCCAATTCCAGACATGATTTGAATTCATGACCATCAGCTCCACAGCTAAGCTATTTAACATTTGACTGTGGGCTCTTCTTGGGAAAGGAGTGTTTACAGGTAGGTAAATCAAGTACAGCTAAAGACAAAAAAATGTCCAGCTTCTGGAAGGTCTTATTGGTAATAAAAATCCAAGGAGAATCTGTGGGAGTCATCAGTCACAAAAAAAAATTATGAATTTATGTTCACAAAATCTTTAAAGCATATATCAAATCATCACATTTTCTCAAGGATATATCCCTAAAGCCTGAATAAATCTGTTCCGATACATTCCATCTAACACAACAAAATGATAACTAACACAACTACCTGATGAAGTGATTCAATAAGCAAGTATTCCAGTCATTAAAGAAGTGGTCATCAAATCAAAAGCTATACTTCTAAAACATATCAAAAGTCCAGTGAAAGAGGAATAATGCTAAACAGAGCTTCTGACCCAAACACTCCCCCAACACTGTTGACTGATCTCACCTGAAACAGGTCATAGTCCGCCATGTGGGCAGCCAGGCGAGTCAGAGACTGCCGACCGGAACCTCCTACCCCCACAAGCAGGGCGTGGCTGCGGGGCTGTTTGATGATGCGGGCAATGCGAGACACATGCTCAATGGCAAACCTGACCAAACACAGAACACACCACATCTGCTTTGACCTCTTTCAAGAACACAGAACATTTGTTGTGAAAAACACGCTTTGTGCTACCTGTTTGCAACCAGAAGAAAGCTAAGAATCTCAAGGAGGTGTGAATGTTTCAAGGCAGTGTGAATGTACTAAATACAAATTTCTTCGTACATTATTCTTAAAAAGGTCAGAAAACACTGAGAAATGGGTTGCTTTGTGGCTAAAGTTCCTGCCACGGAAAGAAGAAACTGGACAACAGTTACAGCAGGACGTTGCTGCCCTCCATCGGAAAATCTAGCTTGGATGTCAGTCTTTTCAATGAGATGGCAGAGTGTGAATGTGTATACAGCACACACCACAAGTACATTTTTAAAAAAAAAGAAACACTGAGAACAAAAGGGATTCTATCTAATAAGAAAAAAAAATTCCTTGCAAACAGGGAAAAAGACAAAAAAATTCTGTGATTCTGTATGATATCCCACTATTTTCTCAATAAATAGAAAAGAAAGAAAGCGCTTACATGCATGTACACACAACACACACACACACACACACACACACACACACACACACACACACACACATTCTCTCTCTCTCTCTCTCTCTCTCTCTCTCTCTCTCTCTCTCTCTCTCCTCCAATGTACACATCCAACCCAGCCCCCAGAAGCCCACCTGAAGAGCACAAGGTTCATGGGTTTCTTGCTGAGGTTGTTGAACTCCTCCAAGTAACCCTCAGCCACGATCCTCAGCTGTTCCAGATCCCGCACCTCCACATAGTTCTTGGCATCTGACTTGGGGTCAGCAAAGTCACAGTAGATGAGACTGCGCACATCGTCTTCTGTCACCTTGCCATCGGCATCAAAGTCCAGGTGAGAGAAGAGCTCATCAAAATTCTCCCTCATCTTTTCTTGCACCACTGCACGCGAGTTGTTGAACAGCCAGTCACGATCTTTGTCATCCACCAGACGATCGTAGAAGACTCGAAAGGCCTGAATCAGAAACAAGAGTTTTTTTTTAATTCAGCTTGAAAGGAAATCTGAAATGAGGCAGGGCACAGTGAGCAGTTAATAACAAGCAGGGCAACTCTTGCTCCCATGATGAAATGATAACAAGCCCACTGCTCCAAACCAATACTGCTTACAACACCAAATAGCCGGAATAGCTCAGTTGGTAGAGCGCCTGACTCGCAATCTTGGTGATCCTGGGGTTGCGGGTTCAAACCTCCTCTGGGGCGTTTTGGTACAGGGGGATTTTTCCTCTCGAGAGTTAACATTGGTTCTGACTTCATTTCCCATACAGTCCTTCGAATGAGACTATAAACCGAGGTTCCATTTGTGAACGCATGCATAACATCTTGCACACACGTAAAATCCCATCACCAACATTCAGAAGAGTAGGCCAGTTTGGCCGTTGATATGGATGACACGTTACACATAGCATGCACCCTGAGTGAGGATTGGAAAGAATGAGGGAAGTAAGGAAAATGAGTGAACGATATTGAACGATACTGACTGGATGACATGGGAAACGACTGAATGAAGCGTCAGCTAGCAGCTCTTCAGTCGGCACTACCCAGTTAGGCAGCCCATTGTGTAAACGAGTGTTGATTGTAAAGCGCTTAGAGCTTGGCGTCTAGCCGAGAATAGGCGCTATGTAAGTATTCATTATCATCATTATCATCAAATCGCCTGGTAGAAATGACAATACCGTGCACACAGAACAAACAAGGAGGCATCCCTGTTCTGTGTCCTTTGCATTGTCATTACTGTGAGGTGATTTGGTGTTGTAAAACTCCGTGTTCGTAGTGTCTGCTCTGTGTTGTCATTTCTGCTAGGTGATTTGGTGTTGTAAGCAGCATTAGTTTGGGGTTATGGTCCTGTAATTATTTCTTCTTGGGAGCAAGAGTCACCCTACTTGTTTGTTAATCAAGTTTGTAAAACAGGAGAGTTGAAAAAAAAAACATGACAGACTATTTCTAATAGGAAAGTAAAAGACATATATATATAAAAATAAACACAGCAGACTGTTTGAATCCAGTTATTAATTTAAGGGAAAGAAAAACAACAGAATGTAAACAAATCATACGCCAGTAAAGACATGACATCAAATCAGTTACACCATCAAAGTTCACTGGGTGTTTCCATGACAAAGGTGACAACAGAACATGAACTTTTTTGCCCCAACCAGCTCCTGCTCAGAGAAGGGCAAGCTATATGCTCTAACACTGGCTTTTAGCTCAAATGTACTGAACAACGGTGCAGACTTCTGTATCTGTCTAGCTTGGCTGATGCTAGGATATAGTGCGACTGGAAGCATACAACCATGTCATGCAGCCTCACTCCACACTAAAACTGCGCAGGATCGCCTTCATCATCTTCACCCTCACTGATTACCATGAAGAAAAGGTGTCCAATTCTTTGATCATTTATAAAAAGTCTCACATCTTGTGGCCCTTCATGCTTTGTTCTTGGGGACTTGCTTTGATGTTGTCTTCACATCTACAGACCGATGAGTTTGTGTCAAATTTATCAGTATATTGGCCAATTCATGGGGAACTGACATTGAATGGATTTGGTGATGCCCTCCAGATGGAGACACTCACTCATGCTAACCTTGCAATGGACCAGGTACTGTCATTAGTAGGGACTGAGAACACTGCTAGTAATACACTGCACCCTGACCTATCTCCAGCTGTCATGATCACATCTTGCCACTGGATACAGATGGATGGGCATGCAACAGCAAAGTCAATGATCTGTGCACCTCTCCTCACTTACATCCAGTTCACATGCAAGTCAAGACATCAGAGGATATCAGAGGCCCAGAAGAAAACAAGAGTTTTGCGAGTCCAGCACCACCTCCTCCTTCTTTCAGTGCCTGCATCCTACTTGTGTTTGACTTGCAGCAGATCTGTGCTGTGCACATCTCTGCAGCCACAGTCGGGACACACCACACCCAGTTCTCTTCAATGTGATGAAGCCAAGTCATAAAGACTCTAGCCCAGTCAACTACAGAGGCCCTGTCAGGGCTGTGAATTTAATGTCCTTGGTAATCATTGATAAACACGGACAAACAACAGTGGGTCTATACATGATGAATCAGAACAGACGCCACAGCACACTACCAAGTTGGCAGCAGTACAGAGCATGAGTCGCCTCATGATGCCCAGTGAGACCGACAGTTTCCCACAGACAGGGCTGCAACTGGACAACCCTGAGTGTCACTATGTCTGGGTTTGGTGCGGGGATAGCACAATGAGGCACAGAAGATGAAACAAACATGCATAAAAAAAATAAATAAATTAGATTAAAAAAAAAGACATAAGAAAAAAAAATCTAAATCCTGATTACGAAGAAAAAACACGACCCCCCAAAAGCAGCACACCCAAACAAACCACCCTGACCTCATGCACCCACAGCCTCTTGAGAGATGCGGGGTCCTCCGTGGTGTCAGGGGAGGACAGCAGAATACCCTGGATGACGCGGGCAAAGTCCCGCAGGTTGAAGAGGTAGTGCGACTTCATGGGAGTGGGCAGCAGGTTCAGCATGGCCTCCTTGTACACCATCAGCGTGCCCTGCACGATCTGGTCCACGCACGGCTTGAACTCATTGCTGAAACCCCTGTCAACACCACAGGCACCCGACATCAGACTTCTGTCCCTGCAAGCAGGACTGACTGGATACACAAATGGGTGTTTGCATAATATATTCACAATGATACAGAAATGACAGCAAGTTTTAATCCCATCTCCTATAGTATCAAAATAATAATTGCCCATAGGTCCAATCAGTAAATCAGTCAACAATTTGAAACTGATAAGTATTTCATTAACTGATCCCAATTTTTTTGTAAACTGAAACAAAATCCAGCTGAGCTAGATTCTAAAGTTGTACTTTTGTTGTACTATTTGACCTGTAGCACATTTAAATCTACCCACAATAATAAAAAAATATTTCATGCATGTGCATTTGACCATGTGATGTATACTTACCTCCATTTTTAACGTAGCCTTGAAGAGACCGCAGACAGTATGAATGTTTGTTGTGATGTTGTACTGTTTTGGTGTCTGGATTAGTTCTTTGCTCCCATGAATAAAAACAAGCAATCAAAAGAAAAAAAATCCAGCTGAGCTATCTCTTTTGCTCTGTCTCTCTTTCTCTCTCTCTCCCCCTTCCCCCCCTTCAACGGGGCCACTCCTGATTTATTTTTCTAACAAAACAAACTTTCCCGTAACACTTATTTACCCAGCAAATTCTAATGAGGCTTCAAAACAATCAGTCAACCATAACTTCCAGTCAACGAACAAATAAGCATCATCAACACACTTTGCGGAGATGTGCCAATCCATGATGCTGCGGAAGATGGTGGTCATGGTGTCATCATCAAACTCGTTGATGGTGATGGTGTTGAGGTGACGCAGGAAGCGAGGGGTCACAGGGTTACGGCCGCCCCCTGCACACATGAAAATGCGGCATGCATGCTTCCTGTCTTGTGAACAGTGCCTGGATCATCAGCACTACCAAGACTTAAGGGAAAAAAAGCTTCTCCAAAAACATTAAATTATATGAATATCAATCAACTTTTACTCAACACAGAATTAATCTTTTAACGGCCATACTTTTTGACATATCAGTGCCAAACACCTATATTTATGTTTTTTTAAGCACCAAAATAACGCATTAAACTGAGGCACTGTTTTGGACAAATTACAAGGAAAAAATCTGCTAAGTCAAAACTGCAACCAATTTTGATATAGGTGTGAAAGTCTAGTGATGGCTGCAGTTTGATGGGTGAGAGTCTGTTGTGTTTTTTTGTTGATGTTAATGACTGACCCTTGTGAAAAACTAAAACAAATAAGAGCATACTGGAAAAGAAGCCAAAATAGAAATGAACACACAAAACAGAGTGCAAAGTAATACTTCTTTTATATGAATTATAAAAGAGATGAGAGAATTTTTGACAAATGTGTCTTCTTCAGACATAATAAAGAGCAGACATTATAAATGCACAAAACAATGCCCAAAGATTGTGGTGGTGGGTCATGTCATGGATCATCCTATTCTATTGTATCATATTACAACCACCTTAATTCTATCATATCATATTACAACACACCTTAATTCTATCATATCATATTACAACACACCTTAATTCTATCATATCATATTACAACACACCCTAATTCTATCATATCATATTACAACACACCTTAGTTCTATCATATCATATTACAACACACCTTATCATACTGCACAGCATACCTTAATGGCCACAACAGATTTCTCTCTTTGTTATTCAGACTACTGTCCCAATGGAAAGCATGATGACACAATAAAGTGCAATCCTCTTTTTTCCACCTAACTGTGTATATTTTTGTTCACAAATCAAAGTGAACTTCTCTCTCAGAATGTTGCCAGGGACCATACCACTGTTACCATGGATCCTTTTACATACGCTAAGAGCAATGTATAACCAATGCTTTAGGATCTGGAGGAGAGGAAGAGAGAAAAACACACACCAATACGCATGCAACCCTGAGATCATTGACCTGAAATTCTGTGGTTTCCTGAGCAATGAGCTCTAAATCAGGACAATTACACTTGGCCTGCCAGCAAGCACCCTGGGTTTATCGGTATCAGATGAACTGGTATAATCTATGTTAATGGTTGATTTTCACTACCAGCAAACTATCAGGTTTACTCCACATAAACAGTTTAATTCCTACTGCCAGCAGCAGACAGTTGGTTTGTTCCACAGAAATAGCTAGATTCTCATTGCCAGCAAACAGTCTGGTTTGGTTCATTCCACATTGATGGCTATACTGTAACTGCAAGCAAAGAGTCTGGTTTCAACCACGTTAATGGTCAGATTCTCAGTGCCAGCAAACAATTTGGTTCATTCCACTACACTGATGGCTACACTGTAACTGCAAGCAAACAGTCTGGTTTCAACCACGTTAATGGTCAGATTCTCAGTGCCAGCAAACAATTTGGTTCATTCCACACTGATGGCTACACTGTAACTGCAAGCAAACAGTCTGGTTTCAACCACGTTAACGGTCAGATTCTCAGTGCCAGCAAACAATTTGGTTCATTCCACACTGATGGCTATACTGTGACTGCAAGCAAACAGTCTGGTGTCAACCACGTTAATGGTCAGATTCTCAGTGCCAGCAAACAAGCTAGTTCAGAGCATCTTAATGCTTAGATTCTCCTTGCCAGGAAACAAACTGCTTTATTCCACGCTAAGGGTTAGATTCTCTCTGATAACAAACAACCTGGTTAGGTCCACATAAATGGTCAGACTCTGCTTGTCATCAAATGAACTGATCTTGTCCACATAAATGGTAACCTTTTCATTGCCAGCACGCTGGTTGGTCTTAATGAGTGGTGAGATTCCCACGCCCAGCAAACAACCTCGTTTATTTAGATGCTGATGGTTAGATTCTCTCTGCTGGCAAACTGCTTTATCCCACTTTGATAGTTACCACTCCCTGCTAGCAAATAACCCTGGTTTCATACAAAGCTTGGACACATTTCTTAAAAGTAAAGCAAAAAAAAAAAAAGGTCTTGGCAAAGCGGCTATAGTTAATAAAACATGGTGCTGCTTCTTTTGCCTCTAAAGACTGACATGAGAGACACTGAAATGTAATAATAATGTTGTGCAATGGCAGCACACCCATGCCTACAGATCCAGACTAGGAATCTGCATTTTACAGACAAAGGCACCCACCTGAAGGCCCCATGGCTCCCATGAACTGCAGGTCCACCAGTTTGATGGGTGTGGTGTCCTTCAGGTCATACCAGTTCCAGTGATCCAGCCACTGACGCAGCAACTCAATGGGAGGCTGAGCGCCGTACGTCTCACGCATCGGCATGTTCAGGTCGTCCACAAAGGCAATCTGGGTCAATCAAAAATACGCAACTGAAAAAAATGTTTGGAAGGAAAAGCTACCAACCCTAAACACACTGTCATTCTATGCCACGGGATCTGAAGATATATGAGAAGATACAGAATATGGCAGTTCTGCTAGAAGCACTGAACAATAAACTTTGCAGTCTACATCATTGATGATAGTGGTGCCTTCTGCAAACAATGTATGCCAAAAAAGTTTTCCATGCTGCTGTTCATTCACTATCAAAGAAAAGACAGACAACTGACAGGGAGTGAACAGGCAATGACTCACAATACACTGTCAACCTCAGGCGGTGACTTACAGCCTTCTTGTTGAGGGTGGCCCATACACCCCTTTGCGACGTTTGTCCAGCTTGGACATGATGATGTTCTGGGTCTGGTTGGCAGTGGTCTGGGCGGAGAAGTTGATGATGTTTGGTTGTACACATCAGTGTTCAGCTTCCTCAGCAGGAAGTCCTGTTGGCCAAAAAACTTCATGAGCTACTGCTTATCGGCATCTACTCCATCTTTTCTCTTCATTTTTCACAGAACAAAATTTGAAACACCAAGTCCAAGATATGTTTTCTTCATTAAGAAGTATTAAAAACAATATATTTTTACAACTCCCCCTCCCCTTCTCCTCTTCACATCCTGGACTTTAATTATAATTTTTTTGTTTGTCTTTTTACTAGATGCAGACTTTTATAAATTTTTTTGTCTTTTTACAAAATGCAGTACAACAGATATTGAAATAATTAGTAAACTGTAATATGTTGAATGTTTTTTTGTCTTTTTACAAAAATGCAGTACAACAGATATTGAAATAATTAGTAAACTGTAATGTGTTGAATGGTGTTTTTTTTTACACATTTGCTCTTGTCAAAATAACCACTCAAAATGTGCAAATGAAAACTTTCTTAACCGCCGATCTGTTCACGTGCAAAAGTCCATACAAGAGATGCTGTTTCGGCTGTTTGATTAACAGCAAGTGGCAGGAATGGATTCCGTAAGAATTGCGGTCTGTACTCACGCTGATATAGCAGCTCTTGCCAGTGCCGGTGGGTCCCACAAAGAGACAGGGTTTCTCATGGTGCACCAGGATGCTCATCAGGTAGGTGTACCTCACTGTGTCCACTGTGGGCACGATGATCTCATTGAACATGGCGTCCTTGGGGATGGGCTCTGTGTCTCTGATGTCTTCCGACCATGAAACCCACTTTGCCCGAACCCTGCACCATTACACCATACTCACAATGACCAGGAATAACTCTGCTCTTAGACTGGTTTGATATACAATGATCAAGATCATCACTCGTGTATACATTCACCTTAACATCACAAAATGTAACAATGATGTCAATGAAAAAGATATATCCGAAAGCGCAACCAGACAGTACAACTCTGGGTCCCACTGGCACCCTTGTGTGTTTTCCTCTTCTTTCCATCTCAAAACCACAAAATGTGACAAGATGCAAAACAAAAGTTCTCACATCATTACAGGAAAGTTGAATATCAGCCTTCGCCTCTTTTCACTGGTGAAGAGACATGAAACTGAAGACAAACACTGAAGGCTGAAGACAAAAGAAGACGGAGCTTTTTTTCAGCTCAAAGTTTAATTTTAAAGTGCTTACGGAATTTAAAGCACAATTCAGATTCTGGTTTACAACTTCCTGTCTGATTCAAAAAACACTTTTCTGAATCAAACTAAACTATATACGTCCTTGGTCTTTCTTCATCTCAGAGATTATTTCCCCACTGTTGCAAAACTTCAGTAATAAATTAATGAACAACAAAAGCCATGGATAGAACCATGGATGAAAGGAGCACATATTTTGTCATTGTTCTATCCCCCATTCAATATTATGTCAGAACTGTCTTGTTTTCATATTGTATTTTCTGCAAATAAGCAGAAATATCACACACACACACACACACACACACACACACACACACACACACACACACATTCGCATACACAATACTCCTCTCAGCAGAATATGTTCAATACTCAGCCTCTTATCAACTTACCTCCTTGTATAATGTAGTTGAACAGTCTGCCTCGTGCACCTCACATCCTTGGCAAACTTTTCATCCAACATTCTGCTCCATGTACATTACTTCCTTCCCCCACTTTTGACAAATACTATGCATCTTGTAGTTTACCTCTTAGACAAGCTTGCAGTCCATACCTCCCAGTCAAACTTGTGGTCAAACAGTCTGCCTCTTGCTGCTAACTTCTTAACAAATTTGTATTTAAACACTCTGCCTAACTCCGCCTCTGTCTGACAAAGTTATGGTTAAAGACTGCCTACTGTAGCTTACCCCCCACCCCCCCCCCCTCCCCAACAAACTTCTAGTCCAAGACTCTGCCTCACTCAACGTACCTGCATGGTACACTTATAGTCAAAAGCTACCTCAGGTTCCTTACCTCCTTGACAAACTTGTAGTCGTACACTCTGCCTTTAGGAGGGAAAGGGTTCAAGTATGGCTTCATGGGAGGCTCGGTCAGTTCTGGAATGGTCAGCATGCTCCGTGTCTCCTCTGTCATCCCGCCCTGGATACACCAGACACAGGTGCAAGACATGTAGTGGATCATACAGGGTCAGCTTTATTCTTTTTTTCATTTCCACGTTTACCTGACTCTACCATATGCTCATGGTCAGTTTGGGTATGGCTTGATTAGAAATATAATTTTGTGACCAATGAGAGTTACCCTTGCTAATTTCCTCAATTATTTTTTTTCACCGTCTTCTCTTTATTTGTGTGTGTGTTGCACGGGGGCTTACCATTGATGTGGGTTCGTAATTGTTCTTTTTTTTAACTTAGTTCATCACTGTCTGCTTTGAATATTTCACATACTGAAATGGGACAAGGTAAACACCTCACATGAAACATTCAAATGAACAAACAACATGTTTGCAATGTTAAATGGAGTATCTTCAGCCTGAGTCAAATGTCAGGCATCGAAGCTACTTTTCAGTAATCAGTGCCAGTCTTTTTTTCTTTTCGTCTTTCTTTTCCTTCTTTCTTTGTGTGTATGTGTGTGTGTGTGTGTGTGTGTGTGTGTGTGTGTGTGTGTGTGTGTGTGTGTGTGTATGCATGTATGCATGTGCGTGTGCATGTGTGTGTGTTTGTGTGTGTGTGTGTGTGTGTGTGTGTCTTTGTGGGGTGTGTGTGTGTGTGTGTGTGTGTGTGTGTGTGTGTGTGTGTGTGTGTGTGTGTGTGTGTGTGTGTGTGTGTGTGTTCACTAACCACTAATCCCCATGGGAAAGAAAAATCAAAGCTGTGTTGCTAATTGACAAACGAATAAAAGGAAGAAACGACAATACATAAGCAATGTGTTATGACCTTGAGGGTCTTCTACAGATAAGACAAACAACTGGGATGTCCTGATTCAAAATCCAACATTCAATTTAGCAACGGTAACTTCCAAACTTGAAGCCCCAGCTACAAACAGGCCTGAAGGAAGCAAGGCCACAGACACAACACTTACAGAGATCAGCTCACGCAGAAGCTTGTCAAACTTGATGCGTCCATTGTTGTCTGTGCTGCCCCCACAGGACCAGGTGAGGGCGAAGAAGAAGATGCTCTGTACACAACACAAACACGCTGTCATTCAGTACATGTTCCATCAGTTTTATGGCATGTACACGCTTCTCTCCCTAACCCTCGCTCTTAAAGTAAAGCATGTAATGACTGATGACTGACTGACTGACTGACTGACTGACACTCTGGCTGAATAGGCATGCAGTTAATGCATGCAACTCATCTGCGGCTAAACAGCTGCATTCCAACCTAAAAATCTGACATCGCTTTCTTTTAAACAAGCTCGTCAAAAATAAGGCAAAAAGCAGTGCATGTACTGTTCAAGTATGCATCCAATGCTAGTTTCATACAAGAAGTGAAACATAAAGCTGAAACCAACATACCCACAAACACTAATTGCCAGCTGGTTATCCTTAAGTCAAGGCACTCAGAAATTGGGTTCAAATATACAGCAAATACAGTGGGTTTTCTTTTTTTTTTTGTTCATTAATATAAGATTTGACTCCTGGACCCACCAGCCTGCCTGAACCCTATTTTTGGATACTGTTCTGCCAACCTGTATGCTGGCTGCTCCCTGTTGCATTCTATGAAAGGCTCAAGGTTCTCACCAGCCTGCCTGAACCCTATTTTTGGATACTGTTCTGCCCAACCTGTATGCTGGCTGCTCCCTGTTGCATTCTATGAAAGGCTCAAGGTTCTCACCAGCCTGCCTGAACCCTATTTTTGGATACTGTTCTGCCCAACCTGTATGCTGGCTGCTCCCTGTTGTATTCTATTAAGGTCTCACTGACCTCCAGCCAGGTGATGATCTCACGCTCCTCCAGCTGCGCAATCTTGCCCTCGTCATGGAACTCATCCATCA
>JADBJO010000529.1:425000-435000 GCA_016801955.1 Conus betulinus | reverse complement strand
TCTTTTCCTTTTCACCTGCGATCATACAACAGAGGCTTCTTCCATCAAACAGGGGCTTCTTCCATATCGTAACCACCTGTCTTGCATTTCCTACAGTACAAAATAAGTTCTTTCTAGTTCAAGTTACTTTTCTGATTCTTCAGCATACTTTGGCACAAAGTCACTCTCTCTCACTTTTTTTTTTCTTTTCAGTTCATGCTGTCAAAGAAACAGACACAGTCTGAAGCGACTTCAAGCATGGAAGCCAGCAAGACTCGCTGCTTTTTGTTCACAGCCACTGCTATGATTGTGCTCTGCAAGTACAATTACCCCTAAAGCACCTCATCTCTAAACAGTTTTTTCACCTTTTTTTTTTTTAGTTTATTGTATTTGTCGTATTTTCATCAAACATGTACAAAATACAGCAAAAGTGTATTGGTAAACAGGTCTGCTAGTACACTGAGCACACATGAAAATACACTTGGATCTTCCCAAGGGAAAGGATGTTCACAGAACAACACACACACACACACACCAACCTGCTGGATCTTCTCCAGGAAGAAGGTTGTACACAGAACAACACACACACACCAACCTGCCGGATCTTCTCCAGGAAGAAGGTTGTACACAAAACAACACACACACACCAACCTGCCAGATCTTCTCCAGGAAGAAGGTTGTACACAGAACAACACACACATACACCAACCTGCTGGATCTTCTCCAGGAAGAAGGTTGTACACAGAACAACACACACATACACACCAACCTGCTGGATCTTCTCCAGGAAGAAGGTTGTACACTAAACAACACACACACATACACCAACCTGCTGGATCTTCTCCAGGAAGAAGGTTGTACACAGAACAACACACACACACCAACCTGCTGGATCTTCTCCAGGAAGAAGGTTGTACACTGCAGGTTCATTTTCTCACAGTTCTCTTTCACTGCCTCGTTCAGCACGTCGTAATCAGGCGCTGGCAGCTTGACACCGGGGAACAGGTCAGAGGTGATGCCATCGAAGAGAGGCAGGTCATGGTTCAAGAACTTGGGCAGGTTGACGTCAATGATGGAACGCAGCATCAAGATGTTCTCGTCCTCTTCTGGGTATTTCAGCTGCCAGAGAAGTATGTGGAACATGTCACACACAGAAAAAAAATCTGAGATGCTAGGGTTTAGCACTTTTGTTTGAACTTCTTCCTTGAGTAAAACAAGTGGAGGAATGCTAGGGTACAGTGTTTTTGTTGGAAAGCAACACTCCTATTCAAGTAAAATTGTTTATCAAAATACTCTCCTAAATTGCAGGGACAGATCTGTTTGCTGAAATTACTGCCAGTATTGAGTGTGTGGCTGACAAATAGCAAAATCTTAGCATTATCAACAGCCACAAGTCTTGTACCTAGATCCCTACCCCCTTTTCCTTGCCCCTTTTCTCTTTTGCCAATCTTCCAACACCGCTTTTTTTTTTTTTTTTTTTTTTTCAGTTTTGAGGGCTTCCTTCTTCTCTTCTGCCCCTGAGTATTTCTTCTGTAAAGGAAGATCCTAACTCGTCATTGCAGAAACAAGTAGCCAACTGTCTTTCTCACTGCAATGACGATGCTTGCATTCTCTCCCTCCCTCTCTCTTTCTTTCTCTTCATTTTTCTCTTTCTCTTTTCTAATTTTGACATGTTTTCCAATCTCTCTCTCGTGTCTTCAAGCTTCTCTCTCTCTCTTCCCCCTCCCTCCTTATCCCCCTCCCTCCTTCCTTCCTTCCCTCTCCCCCCCCCCCCCCCCCCTATCTCTGCATGTCAAATTTGGCCATATTCTCATCACTATCTGCCTCCCACCACTGGCGGCCCACAATGCACCCACCTTGAGGTTTCCGGCAGCAGTGAGCACCGACTTGACAGCCCTCATGCCGTAGTCATAGTGGTGCTGGGAGGACAGCTGTTCTGAGCACAGACGGTACACGGCCACAATCTTCACCGACAGCGGGGGGGCCTGCACGAAGCCACAGGAGTACAGAGAGATCTCCGCGATGAGGGCGTAGTCTCTGGCACCATCATGCCCACAGTCCGGAACAGGGCCTGCACACCAAGACAAAGAAGGACACCTTTTGGTTTGTTCTGACATATTTCTGCTCCACACTGGAGAATCATACAATCAGAAGTACTATGCCACAGAAGACAGAATTTTACACATCAGCCTACATTGATCACATCAACAGGCACAGGAAACATACAGTCATACATACAGTACAAGACACACATGCATGAATAAAACATAGGAAGGATTTGTTCATTCTATCATCTTCCCTTCAATTTGGAAAACAACAGCAAACAATAGTAATATAAGAGATAAATAAATTTCCAGTTATCAATTATATAAATAAAAAAAGTAATGATACTAATTAGGTCCAAAACATTAAAGGAGGATAATAGTTAAAAAAAAGAGATGGCAGGGGAAGACATAGGGGTGAGAGGAAAGAGATGAAGGGAATTCTTTATCAAGTGTACCTTCAGCTAAGTTTACAGCCTACTGCACCAGAAGCAACACACACACACACACACACACACACTTACAGCACACACACACACACACACACACACACACACACACACACACACACACACACACACACACACACACACACAACGCACATACACATACAAGCACACACACACACACGGCATGCACACACACACACACACACACACACACACACACACACACACACACACACACACACACACACACACACACACACACACACACACACACACACACACTGTACTGATATCATCCCCTCCCACTCAAACTTACACATACTCCCTTAAACACTGCTTCCACCCCATTCTTCCCCCTCCCATACATACATCAAATCTTTCACTGCGCTACACAACATTCATTCATAGAGGATAAGAAGAGTTGAATAAGGAAAAAGAGAATATATAAGAGAAGATCTTGTCAGGCCAGTGGATTCTATCTTCAGTCAGGATAGCAACTGACACTGCATGTTCATGAATACCTAGTGCTGAGAGTGATTGGATGACTAAGTGGCTGACCTTGAAAAAGGACTACTTGCTATCAAGAGTCTGACCTTGAGGTTGTCGGGCAGCTCGGAGCGTCCAGCGTAGCCAGGGTTCATGGTGATGAAGACAGAACAGGGTGGGGTCCAGTTTGATTCTCTGTGCCCTCAAAGAGCAGGGTGTCCGAACCAGAGTTGATACCTGGCACAGCAACAACTGTTTTGAAACATGCTGGACACACAGGCACACTCCCAGTCTTGTTATTTTACACACCTCTCACAAAAAACATTCATTCTTCTGGCTTTGAATTATGGAAAACTATTACAAGAAGTATATCTAAGTGAGGCAAGGTGCTGTGGCATTTCATTTAGCATTTTAGCTGGATGAAATCATATAGAGAATGTACACTTTTTTTCAATTCCTGCCCTCATCAGCTGTTCCATAAAGAATTTCACAGGTGAATCAACACCAGTTGCTTACATCCATCAAACAAACTCTTCAATCACTGTACAACAGCAGAAACAATTCATCAGAACACTTTATAAGTACTGCCAAAACTACAAATTTATGTTTCAAAAAGGAGTGACTGAGGGCAGAAAACGAAGCAAAATTTAAAAAGGGAGGGGGTAAACTAACGCCAAGGACACAGACAAACAAAGTACAGGACAAAAAAACGCATTTCGACCTCTTGGGTCTTCTTCAGGCAAAAACAAACAACATTTTGGACAGTGAAAACAAAGAACGAGCAACCACTTATCTTCTCATATTCTGTGCAAAATCAAAATGGCCGCTGGATGTCCAGTACTTTGTTTGTCTGTGTCCTTGGGGTAACTAACCCCCTCCCTTTCTAAATTTTGCACAAATTCATGGTCCACATAGTATGTATCTGTAGGATGAACACAGACATCACTCACCTCTCTGGATGGTCAGAATCTGCTGGGCCACCACTGACAGC
Organism: Conus betulinus; assembly: GCA_016801955.1. Lineage (NCBI taxonomy): Eukaryota > Metazoa > Mollusca > Gastropoda > Neogastropoda > Conidae > Conus > Conus betulinus. The sequence continues at coordinate 431,053 of JADBJO010000529.1, read as the reverse complement.
ACTTCCAAGTCGATGCGGTTGAACTCATCGAAGCATGACCAGGCACCACAGGATGCCAGACCCTTAAAACAGCAATGACACCATCTGTGATCTATACAGCAGCGCCAGAAAATGATCACACAAGGGCCTTCACTGTCACCTCCATCTCCATGTCCGATACATGATCAGAATTTAATGAGGATAATCTGGGAGCATTTCAAATCTTTATTTCATTAGATACTGAATAGTCTGTACTAGGCAGCCCCTTATCAAACATGAAGCTGAATCATCAAAACATTGGGTATAGTACTAACAGACATCAACTTTGCATTGGTGTACCTGTATCAGAGTATACGAGGCAATATACACACACACACACACACACACACACACACACACACACACACACACACACACACACACACACACACACACACACACACACACATACACACACACACACACACAAAACCTTCAGACCTGCAGCACAAACCTTGAAAAACTTGCCCAAGGCAATGTAGTCCAGGCCGTCTGAGCAGTTGAAAACGACGCACTGTTTGGCCACAGCTTTGGCCAAATCCTTGGTGGTCTCTGTTTTGCCCAGTGCCTGCTGGACCTTCAGGTGCCCCTCCCAAGTGGAGATGAAGGGCTCCAAAGAGTGTTCTGGGACACACCATGCACACAGCTGTTGAAACTTGTTGTCTATCAACTGTATGTGTTGGCTACATTCAAACAGCTCTCTGGGACACACACAAAAGCTATGGTCTGTAATCTCACTGCATCTATCCCTTACATCTACAGATTATGTCACAATAACTACTGTCTGATTAGACTCAGTGGCAGGTCTAATATTGGTTTCATTTTTTTTTTTTCTGTGTATTTATCTTAAAAATGATTATGGAAAAAAAATGTATGTAATTATATTGACAGATAGAAAGCAGGGTTCTGGGGGCAGCAACCACACTTGAATTTTGAAATTTACTACCTGTTGTTTACGTGTGCTGCAACCAAACATTGTTTTTTCTGACACAATCAAACAGTTGTTGAACACCACTGTCTGTCTGTGTCAACTGTGATCAAACACATCTCTGAGACACAGCTCATCTACAGCTGTTGAAAATTAGTGTCTGTCTGCTGTTTATGAGGACAATAATCAAACATGTTTCTATCACATAAAACCTACACAGCTGATGAAGATCACTGCATGCCTACAGACTATGTCAACAAACAAACAAACAAAACAAGCATGAATACGCTGTTAGAATTATTGTATGAACTGTCTATGGGACGCAAAACAGGGTTCTGTTACACATCAGCTCCTGAAAAAAAGTGTGTCTGACCTTTTTCTTCTTCTTCTTTTCTTTTCTGCGTACGCAGGCTGATACTACTCCTGCGGACACTGCCTGTATAGACAGGCAATTGAGTTTTGTGTGTATGACCATTTTTGATCCCACCATTAAGGCAGCCATATTCCATCTTCAGGGAAGGTGCATGCTATGTGTAACGTGTCATCCATACCAACGGCCAAACTGGCCTTCTCTTCCAAAAGTTGATGATGGGATTTTATGTGTGTGCAAGATGTTATGCGTGCGTTCACACACGGAACCTTGTTTATAGTCTCATTCGAAGAAACAACGGCCAAACTGGCCTTCTCTTCCGAAAGTCTGTGATGGAATTTTACGTGTGAGCAAGATTTTGTGCGTGCGTTCACACATGGAACCTCGGTTTATAGTCTCATTCAAAGGACTGTATAGGGAATGGAGTCAGAACCAATGTTAACTCTGAGGGAAAAATCCCCCTGTACCAAAATTCGAATCCGCAACCCCAGATCATGAGTCTGGCGCTCTACCAACTGAGTTATTCCGACCCCCGTATGCCTGTCTTCACTTTTGAGTGTTTCCAAGCAGTTTTTGAGAGTTGTCTTCATAAAATAAACAGTTTTAGGTTTAACTCTAAACTACTGGACTGAACAATGAACTGCCAGCTCCATACTCCCACCCCCTCATCTCCATCTCCTGCCGCCACCATCTCCTCCGTCCCAACCTCCTCAACTTGTTTCTATCCTGTATAGGACCTCATGGTGATGATGAGCAAACACAGAATCACAAGTTCATGTTAAATGCAGCGACACAAGTGGGCACCGACCTGTAGCACCTGTCGGTGAGGGGGGTGATGACCAGACGGCCGCTGTTTCCCAGGTACTCATAGCCATACTTCAGCATGGAGTTGATCATGCGTGTCACCATCTGGTTCTCCTGCGCCATCACACAGCAGCCATGGTTAGAAAAACTGAATGCATGACACCTTGAATGCATGAAATGTTTGTTAGCAGATTAACCTTTCTCAAACACTTACAACTGTAGATCTCCAATGATGCTTGATGTCTACCCATCCCCCATCCCACCCCCCCCCCCAGTCCTGCCCCTGTTCATATGGACACATACATAGAAAGAACTCTCAATCTCTCAGCAATGTGACACTTTGACAACAAGGGCAAAGTGCATACATACCATTCTATACTACGAAAAACAATAAAAGGCAGAAACACAAGACTGCTTTCCACAAGCTTATCAAAGAACAATTCAAAAGTACACCTACCTCCCAGACCGACCACAGATGAGACAAAACCGAGGAGAAACATCAACGTACCTCCCAGTAGTAGCGAAGCTGGGACAGCCATTTGAAGTCCAGCTCGCTGGACACCTTGTCCTTGCACAGCTCGGCCAGCACATCCCGGGCGTGCACCTCCAGCACGATCATGGCCTGCAGCGTGACCCGGTTCTGTTTGGACAGCTTGCCACGCACCAGCGCCACAATCTCGTCGATCTGCTTGTTGTTGACCTCCAGGTAGTCCTCCATGGCCTGCTGACCTTTGCGGATGGACTCGTGGACGTAGGTGGTCCAGTACTTCTGTCCCACGCACAGCACAGCCTGGCCAGGCCACTGACGTACCCACTCGGCTCGTGGGGTTTTCGTGTAGGCCTCCAAGACTCTCCGATCACCTGCATAGTTATGGACCTCATATGTTTGTTTTAATTGTCTCTTGTACTATGGGATTTGAGTTCTGACTCATTTAATATTACATTATTTCTTTTTTTTTTTTCCCAGCTGTTTCTTGTCAAAGCTTTGAAATTCAGTACTGGAATGGTAAAGTCATTCGTGCTGGTAAATACACTTGAAAAGTGTAAACATTGTTTGCAAATCATTATGCCACAATTAAGTTAACACCAAGAAATGAGCCAGAAATGCCTTTAAGGGATGGAATGGAAGGTAGGAGTATCAGAAGTGGATTTAACTCAAGCTGATACTCTGACTCTTCTGTGCTGCTACCCTCTGTAAATTCTTCACACTTTGCTTGATTTTTTTGTTTAAATTCCATTTAAAAACACTTACCCAGAGCATTTCATGCTAAGCTTACCATTCAATTTTCTGTTTTCTTTTTTTGGTGTTAAGACATGGTTCCAAAAAGGTATTATTCTCCAAAATCCATACCACAGACTGCAAGTACTGGATTGTAATCCATACCACAGACAGCAAATACTGGATTTTAAAATGGTGGTTTTCACCCTTAGAGAACTTATACGAAAAAATGAGGGTAGTTTATGCAGAAATTAAAAATGGCCACAAGTGACAACTTAGTTTGTGGTAGAAAGTCATATGTATATATAATGCTGAACAATTACGTAGTGGGGGAAAACAAGTGCAGGCTAACAATTCTTCAGTCATTACAGTAATGACTTGGCAAAGATCTGAACTTAACAAAAAAAAGAAGGGGGGGGGGGGGGGGGGGGGGGGGGTTTGAAGATGAAGAAAATGGGAACATAAAATTAAGAAAATACATTATAAATATGAAAAAACTTCTATATACATGCATATGTATATATATATATATATATATTGTATATATATTGTATATATATATTGTATATATTTTTTTTTTAACAGATGTTGCTCCCCAAGGGGTTGAGCACCTTAAGATTTTTATTAGGCATTTTAGCAGTATTTTTAATATATATATATATATATATATATATATATATATATATATATATATATATATATATATATATGTATGGCCACAAGTGACAACTCATTTTGTGGCAGAAAGTCATTATGTGTATGGATACACACATACACAAACACACACACATATATACACATACATTGTTTCTTTTTTTCTTTTTTTTTTTTTTTTAACTAACTCAAAACAGGATTCCCGAGTGGACTAGCAACACCATGTCTTCAAAGCCTAAAGCCGACAGGCAGCTAGAGTCCACTGCGACGTACCTTGTGGAGTGAAGAGATCATGTCGCCTTCCAGCTCCAGCAGCCATTTCTCCACCTGCCCCCTGGCCTTGGATGTGGAGATGACGTCCCTCAGCAGCACCACCTCCCCTTCGCTGCTCTTCATGTGCGTGATGTCCAGCACGTCTGTGAACTCCAGCTTGGCGATGCCTTCGAAGCACTTCTTCAGGTGAGGCTGCACCCTGCCACCCAACGTCACATGATTCAGCTGTCTGTCCCATGATTCCATCACATAAACAACCTGTCCTGTGATTCCGACACATAAACAATCTATCCCGAGATTCAGTTGCATACACAATCTGTCATGCAATTCAGTTGCATAAACAGTCTGTCATGTGATTCAGCTGCATAAACATTCTGTCATGTGATTCAGTTAGATAAACAATCTGTTATGTGATTCAGTCATATAAACAATCTGTCATGTGATTCGGTTATATGTGATTCAGTCACATAGACAGTCTGTCATGTGATTCAGTCAGATAAATAATCTGTCATGTAATCCAGTTGCATAAACAGTCTGTCATGTGATTTCAGTTGCATAAACAACTTGTCATGTGATTCAGTCAGATAAACAGTCTGTCATGTGATTCAGTTAGATAAACAATCTGTCATGTGATTCAGTTTATGTGATTCAGTCATATAGACAGTCTGTCAAGTGATTCAGTCAGATAAACAATCTGTCATGTGATTCAGTTGCATAAACAGTCTGTCATGTGATTCAGTTGCATAAACAACTTGTCACGTGATTCGGTTGCACAAACAACCTGTCATGTGATTCAGTTGCATAAACAATCTGTCAAGTGATTCAGTCTCATAAACAAAATCTGTCATGCAATTCAGTCACATAAACAAATCTGTCATGAGATTCAGTCGCATAAACAAACTTGTCATGCGGTTCAGTCACATAAATAATCTGTTAAGCGATTCATTTACACATAACAAATCTGTCAATGTCGTGAAATCGTTATGTCCTTGCCATCAACACTCTGCAGCAGAAGACGTCTTCCAACAATTAAGCTGCCTACTGCAGTGGACACAACAAAGAGGCAATGCTCAAGGCGTCTGTCTGCCTGACTTTCAATCCATCAATGTCCGTTAACCAGTCACTCTCAGTCACAATCTAAATTTCTCTGTCTTCCTCCCTCTTCCTCTCTCTCTCTCTCCTCTCTCTCTCTCTCTCTCTCTCTCTCTCTCTCTCTCTCTCTCTCTCTACTCAGTCTGTCAGGCTTATCCAGATTGGTTACCTGGTTGGGTCTTTTGTTTCAGACAGGATTTCCAGCAGCTCATCGTTGGACAGGAAGAAGAATCGTGGGAAGAAAAGACGACGCTTCTTCTCCAGGTACTCGTTCAGACCCTGCAAGTGGACACACTGGTCTTGTGAAGATTGTGCCAAAGAGAATCTGCTACATCCACCCACATATCTGCACGCACGCACACGAACGCATGCACAAACACACACACACACACACACACGCACACACACACATGCAAGCATGCATGCACGAATGCATACATGTGCGCACACATGCATGCACACACACAACTACACACATACACATGCACTCACACACCTCATCACTGTGTACAAACAAGATTTTCTAAGCACTGACTGTCACACACAAGTAAAACAAATCTGAAACTGAGTTGTCTTTTATAATGGCAATAAAGACTGTGGGGATGAGACAAGTTATTCTCTTACACACAGATTATCTATATCTCCTCAAAACTCAGGAAAAAGATAAACTCTCAGACTTTGCAAATGTATATCAA
>JADBJO010000529.1:402500-417500 GCA_016801955.1 Conus betulinus | reverse complement strand
AACTCAAATTGCCTGACCAGCACTGCAGGTGTCTGTATCTTTCAGGCCTGGTTGATAATAATAGATTTATGAAGAAAACAAGTTTGAGCAGAGCCCTGTCATGCAGTCTCAGACCAGAATGGAAATCCATAGCATCATCTTAATCATCGTCATCCTCATCAATCGGCATTTTTTTTTTAAATGTCTTCAATTCTGATGCTCTTCATGCCCTGCTTTCATGATGCCTCAATCTTCTGTCCACATCAGCATCCTTGGCTCGGTTCTGTCACGGCCACTGGTATCACCCAGGCCATGAGGGCTGTCATTGGATGGACATGATAGAGCACTCCAGAGGGAGAGTTCACTCACACTGGCTCTGCTACTAGGCAGTTGTTATTGTCACTAGGGGGCTTAGTAGGCAGTGTCCTGAGTATGTTGGATCAGAATAGGTACCACTGAACACCACCAAAGTGACTCGGCAGCAGTGCAGCGTCTCCTCTGGCTAGTTGCCTGGTCCCTAACCAGGATAGGCAACGTAAGTGCTGTCAATAGTAATAACATCCATTTAATTGCTTCCCTTGGGAGTGCCAGAGCTGGGGCTGTGGTATGAGAGGCAGGCTGTGGCTGTGGATGGGGGGGGGAGGGGGAGTGGGGGGGCGGATTGAGTGACATGGGTGCAAGCCACTGAAGGGGCATAAACATGAGACAGCAAAAACAAACAAATAAACAAACAAAAACCACAAAAAAAAACGCCCATAAAGAAGGATGAGCAAAACTGCTGCATCCTAACAGTTCAGTAGGACCATCGCTTACTTGTATTTGGTGTTGAAGTCGACTGTCATGTCATAGAGGTTGAGGTACGGTTTCAATGTGTTGATCACAGACATGCGCTGTGGGTAAGCCGTGGTCTGCCAGCCAAAAGCTTCCTCCTCCTGGTTGAATGCGTCGATCTGCACACCGCACCTTACTCATGAGACTGGGACTAACATATCCCGAGATCTGTCATTCAATCAGTGGATGAGCTAAAGCTCCCTTCATTAATGATTAAAATTACAGTTTTTTTCTTATTTTTTCTCTTATCAGCAGCATAAATATGATTATAAGCTGAACATTTAATCCAGTATGACTCAAAACAGGCTCTCAGTTTCACAAATGATAACTGATGAAAACCAGTCATCTTTAGCTCAAATAAAAAAAGCACAGGATATGATTTCAATTCTTTCACCATCATTACAACATTTAATTGTAATATTTCATTTTCTAATAATATAGTGAGTGATTTTTTTTTTTCAGATGGAAAACAATCTAATTCATCTGTGCTTCTAACACCATTCATCATGCAATGGTTGATGTGCTGTCCCTTATATTCTAAAGTGAAGCAAACACTCATACAGTAATTTCACCATTTTAAAGAAACTGGAAAATGACGTTGCAAGATTTGAAAAGTTTCACTGGCATGTGAAGACCAACACAGCCAACTGATGAAGGCAGCGCGTCTCCACAGATCATGCAGTACCTTGTCTGCTGCAGCCTGCAGTTTGTTGTCCAGCGACTGAGCCTTCTTCAGGTAACGCTGGATCTCTGACATGTCTCCAAATGACTGGAACTCCTCCAGCTGCTTGGCGTAACTCTCCAACTCCTCCGTGAATCGTTCCCGCCGCAACTATACATATGATCAATCAGATATGTTTTTACTACAAGCTTGTGTTTCGCTAAAAAAAAAAAAACAGAACAGCTTAGCCAATGAACTGAAATGGAACTAATCACATGTCACTATTTTCAACTATTCCAAAGCCTTTCACTAGGAAGAAATTTTTTTTTTTAACCTGCTGAAATCATAAGCAGACTGACCTTGAGTGCTTCCTCGTACTGAGTCTTCTTCTCAGAGACGATCAGCTTGTGCTCCTCGAAAACGGCCGGCATGCGGCCATGCCACATGAACACCTGGGCGTTCAGTCGAATCTCTGCCGGGGAGAACTGAGCATGGTCCGACAGAAATGTCAGGCGCTCTTTGGAAGCAGACAGTCTTTTTTCCATGACGAAAATGGTGTCGGATTCCACTTTCTCGATGTAGTTCTTCAGTTCCATCAGCTCTTCGGTGTTGGCAGGGGTGGTCAGAGCTTTCTCCGCAATGCTCTCATAGTCGTCACACAGTCTGACACACAGTATGGATGTGTATATAACTTTCCATCACCTCAACTTGCAATACATTGAAACTAACAAAGAGAGCTTTATTCATCAGCTACATTATGCCAATACACATTTTTGTAAAAGCATTCATTGTAATGACTTTTAAATGAAAGCAGCTTCTTCTTTTCTCTCAACTACTCTCCTTCCAATTCCCCCCCCCCCCCCCCCCCCACCCCCCCCCCCCTCCTCCAAACCATCCCCTCTCTTTCCCTGCCTCTCCTTCCTATAACCCCCATCCCCTTCCCTTCTACCCTCCCTGCCCTAAACTGAATATTGCTGTAAGCCCCCTCTCCACCCCTACCAACCCTGATCCGATCTTCTTACAATCACCACTTAAAAGGAGACCAAAAAACTCATGTGATAAGAACAAACAAATTTTAACTGAAACAAATAAGAACGTAAGGGTCAGAAAGTGAAGCAATTCGTCAGAAAGTGAACCCCAGACACAGAATGCCACAAGTCAAAAGGTGAATGCCACGTGGCTGCGATGTCACTGACTTCTTGTTTTCCTCCTGGTGGTCTCGGCACATCTTCATCATCAGCTTGCTGCGGAGACTTTCCGCTCGCTTGGCCAGGGAGCGAATCAGCTCATCACAGTGCACCTCAAACATGCCCAGCCGCAGCACCTGCACAGCCATCAACATCATGGTGCCATATCCACAGTGCGGTCCCCTAGTGAGTGGCTCTCTTCTAAAAGCCAGTTTTTTAAGACTGCTGTCAAATGAGAGAGTAGATATCATCTGAAACATTCTGAGAATCACTGTGCTTTTTATGATCTCTTGCTTGCAGCTAAGTTATGTGTATTCAGCCAAGTGAACCCCTAATCAGTCCTCACCCATCTGTCATACATCCCTAATAGTCAATCACCACTGACTGTCAAGTATATCAATCATCAAGGTGATGTACCCATAATCAATCATCTAGGTGATGTACCCCCATGTCGGTAATGTACCTGTACTCAATCATCGTGGTCAGGTATTCCTCATTAATCTTCACTGTCACATACCCCCAATCAACCGTCACTATCTGTTATGTACTCCTAATGTCGTAATAATCAAGGTGTGGCATAAAGTCACCTGTCTCTGCAGATTCAGATTCACTCATCTATACCTAAAAAAAAACCCGTGTTTGATCAAGAGAATGAGCTGCCTACCTTCTCGGAACTGTAGGAGATTTCGTCCACCAGTCTCTGGTACTTGAGCACCTCTTTGCAGTACTCATCGAAGGAGTGGTTGTCCTCTGAGATGAACTGATCCACATCAGCCTCCGCCTGCAAACAACCAGCATTTTGTTCCCTGATGTTTTTTCTTCATTTTTCGCTTCTTTCCTGTGTTTTCTGTGCAGTGTGTATCAAACTAATGCTTCAGATTCCCTGTCATTTTTTATTATCTCTTCAGTGTTTCAAATTCATCTCTTTCTTTCCTAGAAAAACTCTTGTGTATTCTTCCCCAAACCTGATTTTCAATGATTGTACCATGTTTTTGTTTAAGTCATATATTATAATCATTATCTATCAAAGATACTATTTCTAAAAAAAAAAAAAAAAAAAAAAAGCACAGCATTTTTCATTCATCAAACAAATGTGCTTATTACCTTTCTGATGTGGAACATAAGTTGTTATTCAAATGCCCACAACAGCACAAATCTGGAACGTTTATTTGCTGTTCAGTGACCCACAAAAATAGCACACATTATGGTAGGGTTAAATTAGATGTACACTGATGTCTCAATTCTCCTTGCCCAAAGAGTTCATTCTTCCATGTTCAACATGATCAGATTTGAACCTTGGGTCTCAGCACAATTCCTTCATAAACCTTTTAATTACCAATCCAGCCATATACACACCTACCAAGGGTCGTTTTTGTTTCAATATGGGCCATCTGTGAAGGGTTGAGCTTTTAGACATGGCATTCTGAGCCATTTGCTCTTGTGGTTGCCATTTACAACCTGTTTCATAACAAACCAAAAAGCTTTTTTTTAACTTTTTTTTTTTGTTTAAATGTGATTGGAAAAACAATGAGTGACAATAATATCGCACAGTCATTTAATATGACTTCGGTCAATTATGAACCCATGAACTCTCAAACTTCTAAATACCAATTACTTTAGGTAACATTTCCATAATCACAAACTGTCATTTTCAAAAAAGTCAAACAAAATTTTGAAGATAGTTACTTTTTTTTCAGTCATTAACACACAAAACTAACCTCTAAGCCATAAAAAAATCGTATACAAATTTAGTGATGGATGAAGACTGCTGTGAACAAGTCCATTTTTGTTCTGGTTATGGTTTGTAACTGACCACTGTGGTCTGTCATCCATTTCCTGTTACATCAGAATCAATGCTTAATGGATGACCCAACTGCCACACTATGACACTGAACTTTGAAGCAATTACAAAGTCACATTCGACACAATCAAAAAAGACGCAAGGCGAATAATTTCTCTCAAATATTCCCACTGGAAAGCGGCAGACTGGTCGAGAGAAATAAAGGCCAACTCAGATGGGTGTTTCCGCTGATCCATGTCAAGCGCTTGAACTGGGAGAGAGATGTGTCCATGATGAGGAAAAGGAGAAAACTGATTTGCCCCGGAGTGAAGTGAGCGAGATTGTGTCATTCAAGGAAGACCACTCTTGTATTCCTGCAGGTTGAAGAGTACGAGCTCCAAATTCTCCACGTAATTTTTTGGAGGATTCTTATGTTCCACGTAGTAGGAGAAAAGACATTTGTTTGGACAGGTAAGTATGAAGAAATGAAATGAAATGAAATTACAATGAAAAAAGAAAATTTTTAAAAATAGCGAAGGCAGGGGTGGTGGAGGGGAAAAAAAAAAGTATGAAGAAAACATTGTTTTTATTTTTTGGAAGTGAATTAAAACTGATTTCTAATGCAGGCAACTTCGGCGAACAATACTGCCCTAAAACAGCATGTCTTAACACTCAAAATTTCCAAAATATCCCATACGGATATAAGATATAAGGTCAATTGAGAAAGGTGGAATGCAGCTGATCAGTAGTTAAGTAGAGTATGGTGGGCAAGTGAAACAGGATGAATTAGTAGTTATAAGTTTAAATCAACAACTTTTACTGTGACATCAGTGTAGAAAACTTTCATTTTTACAGTGTGTGTTAAAACTGATAAAAAAAAAACCTCATGTGGCTTTATAACTCAGGTGACCAAGATGTAGTGTGTAAGAGTCCATATTGGACAGATGTTTGAATCTTCAATATGCAGCTTAGAGACCACAGTGGCCAGAGATAGACATCAACACAGACACATGCATATTAAACCCACATGTGCTAATAAATTTTTCTGTAAAAATTTCGTGTGAACTCGATTTGCCTTTGTTGTTTTTTCTGGGAGTTTTGCCCAGTTTTCAAGAGTTTGTCCAGTACTCTAAAAGAATTAATTTGGTGCATGTTACATAAACATAACTTTGTAGTTAAAAAGATTTTTTTTTTAAAAAAGGGAAAAACTATATTTACCTGTTTGGTGATGAGGAAGTTGTATTTGTCGTAGACTTTGCAGTGTTCGATGGGGCCAGCGCTTTCTTTGGCAATGAGATCTGCCACTTTCTTCTTGTGTTTCGTCAGGATTTCTTCCAGAATGACCGGCTTCAGCACAGCTTTGGCCTTGTTTCCATGCTGAATTAAACATTAAAATCAGCAAGAAAATGTCCTTTGGTAGCAATACAACATACAGACTTGCATGATGCGTGAGAGATGGAGGAAAAAAAAAAAAAAAGCCTGCCTTTACAAAAAAAGAAAAAAAAGGAAGAAAAAATGAAAAAAGAAGAAAAAAAGAGAAACAAAAAAAAGAATAAAAACTGAATTAAAAAAATTATTAAGAAAAATAAAAGAAATATAAAAAACAGTAACGGCTGAGGGGAAAAAAAATCAAAATAAATGTAGGCATATCTGACCAAATGGCTAAATCCCCACAAACCATTCCCTATGTGCCCATGCCACTAGTTCACACAAAGATACAATTTCAGTTTCAGTTTATTACAGTCCAGCCTCTCATGGCTTTCATTACACAGGAGAAAAAGTCCTGTCCTGAAAAACAACAAGAACAATAAACAATGTAGCTATTTACATAACAACAAAATGGTAAGTTAGCAGCTAAACCACTGACATCATTGAGGCTGTGCTGAGGATGTCAGTCACTCACTTACTTTATCCCTATTTTGAAGGAAAAAAAAAAAATCAATAATAGAATTTGAAATGCCACCAAAAAAATACATGAAAATGCAGTATGGGCAAATACTTCTTCTTCTGCGTACGCAGCCTGATACTCCTGCGGACACTCCCTGTATAGACAGGCAGGTGTTAATCCCATCTGCTCAACAAAAGGAGTGGGAGTTTTGTGTGTACGACCGTTTTTCATCCCACCATTAAGGCAGCCATACTCCATCTTTGGGCAAATACAAATAGCACTGTTTAAAGTATCGCTACTTGTCCATCAGATTACAACCATAAAGCCAGCGTATTTCAAACTGTAATCACAAAAAAAAGTGTTCACACTTTTTAACATAAAAAAACAGAGAATAGGCCACAACAGTAGAAATACTGTAGATGACAGCAAAGAAAGGTCAAAAAAAAATTTTTAAAAGTCAAAGAGAGTGACCAAAAACATTTTTAAATGAGAAAAAATAAGTTAAAAGCACAGCTTTTCTGCAAAATGGGAATCCAATTCAAAGTGAAAGTTCCCGTGGCATCCCAATGAGGTGTTCAGTCAGCTGGTGAGGTGTTCAGTCAGCTGGTGAGGTTCAGTCAGCTGGTGAGGTGTTCAGTCAGCTTCTGAGGTGTTCAGTCAGCTGGTGAGGTGTTCAGTCAGCTGGTGAGGTGTTCAGTAAGCTGGTGAGATGTTCAGTCAGCTTCTGAGGTGTTCAGTCAGCTGCTGAGGTGTTCAGTCAGCTGCTGAGGTGTTCAGTCAGCTGGTGAGGTGTTCAGTAAGCTGGTGAGGTGTTCAGTCAGCTGGTGAGGTGTTCAGTCAGATGCTGAGGTGTTCAGTCAGCTGGATGAAAAAGTGTTGAAAACTGGATAACGCAGGTCATTCTCAGAATATCCACTGGCACAATTTTTTAAAGACATTCTTCTCTGCAAAAATTCTGAATTGATTAAGACGACAAAAATAGTTGGGAGCTTAAAAAGGAACACTATCAATAATCAATGATGTGTACTTTGCATCTTCCTCTTTCTGTCTCCCCCCCCACCCTTTCCCACACCCTTCTCCTCTCTCTCTCGCTCTCTCTTTTTTTTTTTTCAATGTCTTTCACAAAACTTTGTTTCCAAGACTGCTACGTACCCACTCCGAGTACAGCCTTGTTTCAACCCTTGGCACAACACACGAGGCCTTCACCATCACGTCGTACACGTTGAGCAGGACCAGCTCAAAGTCCTCAAAGGGCGGCTCAAACTTGATATGGTTTTCATCCAGGATCAGGCGAAGGACAAATCCTGAATGCTCAAAGGCACGGGTGGAAGTCTGCAAAGCGCCGAGAATGTGATGAACATGACAAACAAACAAACGACTGACTAGGTCTGGTTAATTTCATGAGTTTCACAATACTTAGGGACCAGAATATGTGTGTTCATGCCAATTCCCCATGGAGATTGCTTATTAGATTAGGACACACATTCATGCACACATTTATTAACAGGCTTACAAAAACATACAAACACATGCAAGAATACATACACAAACATACCTGCAGTACACATTATTATTATTTAAGTGCTATGACAATCTGGAAAATCAAAGATCTCTTAGTTGCTACAGAGGTTAGTTAGCATCTTTCTCTCTTTAAACATGTGACAGCACACTTTCTCACTTTACACACACACACACACACACACACACACACACACACACACACACACACACACAAACACACACACACACACACACACACACACACACACACACACACACACACACACACACACACACACACACACACACACACACACACACACACTGCTGACTGACTGACCGGGGCTGACAGAGCAGGTCGGTGTAGTCATCAATGGAGTTTAGCGTCAGCTGCTGCAGATTGTCAGTCATCAGAGTGGCGGCACAGTTGAAGAAAGACTCCAGCTTGTCCTGCTCCTGGTTGCTGGGCACCTGCTTGCGCTTGTTGCCCTGGTAGAAGATGGTCTGCACTTCTGGGAACCACCTGAACACACACACCATGCCGGTAATCAAAAGATGTGTCCTAAAGATTAACAAGAATGTTCAAACTGTTCTGACATAAAGGTGTCCTTCACTTTGACATAACAAGACCATCCTGCAGATCCCTTCATAAGAAGAATTGCCACAATGCGAAAGATGTCCTCTTTGATCTGCCATAAGATGAATTTGAAAAATCATTACACTAGGAAACCAACAAAGACACTGGGCTAAGGATCACAGATTAAGTAAGTGTCAAAAGGCACCTTTTACAAAGATACTGGGCTAAGGATCACAGAAAAAGTTAGAGTTAAAAGACACCTTTTAATCACCAATCTACCAGTATCTAATGATGCAGCACTGCTCACTCTCTACTGATCCACTGTATCTGTCTGCCAGCAGATTAGCCTGCATTCCATTACCATTTTTTTTTTTTTTTTTAAAGTAGTGAGCCTTAAGATGCTGCATTTTGAGCAGATAGCTCTAACTCTTGTTTACATTGCCCCCTGGATCTGTAATATAGGCCAAGTCTGCACTTGGTCAAAGCCACTCGTTCTACTCACTAAGCCCCCTCCCCCCCCCCCCCCCCCCCCCACCACCAATAATTCATAAAGCAAAATTGGAAAACTATGGCTGTGATCAGCTGTTGGAACAACTCCCCAAGCTTTGACTGCTCAGGGCTTTCACTGCACTGTGTGCAGGTGCCCAGCAAACTATGCGGCAGTGGGTTTGCATTGCAGAGATTGAAAGCAACCCTAACAAGCCTTGCAAGCCTAACAAACACTTGAGCTGCAGTATACATGATAGAGCAGGATTTTAGAAGAAAAAAAATTGACTCTTTTGACTGCCAGAGTACTTTTGCTTTTAATATTGTGCAGTTTCTTGAATTACAGAGAGTCCTCATCATATAATTTACCTCTCTTTTTTTTTCAATTCTCAAGGAACAAAAAACTTCAGACAAATATGTATGATGTTTCTTTAAACATGTGAAAATTGCAAGATTTTCTTTGACGTACAATGATATAATCAGAAGTAAACTATCCTGTAATTATGAGGCTAACAGTACTTATTTTCTTTGATAAAAATTCCTGTCTGCTTTCTGTTTAGTCATGGGCTAACAGTGCTTATTTTCTTTGATAACCTTTCCTGTCTGCTTTCTGTTTAGTCATAGGGCTAACAGTACTTATTTTCTTTGATAACCTTTTCTGTCTGCTTTCTGTTTAGTCATGGGGCTAACAGTACTTATTTTCTTTGATAAACTTTTCTGTTTCCTTTCTCTTTCCTCACTCTATTTTATGTTTTCCTCTTCTTTTCATCATCGTAATCAATCACATTTTAAACTTCTGACAAGTTTAAAGAAAACTGTAATAAATCACAACCCTAAGCATTCACCTCACAATATCATTAACAAACATTACAGACGCATTTATTTCTCTACTTAAAAAGTAAGATGTGTATAGTAGTTTCTTATAGGATGCTCTGGAAAGTGAACTTAAACCTCTGTTCTGAAATCTGATCCCTTGTATAGAAGAAGTACCCACTTTTTCTCCAGCCTCTCCCGTGCGGCGTCCACATGGCGCATGCAGAGGTTCTGGAAGGTCTTCAGTTCCATGGAATCCTCGCGGTTGTGGAACTCCTCTACGTCAATGAGCCTCAGGGTCCTGGGAAAGAAGACTGCATCAGAGACACCCACTGGGACACAGAAGACAGATGCATCTACACAGACAACCCTGACCAGTTTTCCCACACTCTCTCTCACAGACACAGATACATCAGCCACACATACACCCTAATGATGTCTGATGTTTCAGCCTCTTCCTCTCTACACATCTCTGATGTTCAGCCACTACACATCTCTGATGTTCAGCCTCTACACATCTCTGATGTTCAGCCACTACACACCTTTGATGTTCAGCCACTACACATCTCTGATGTTCAGCCATTACACTCTCTGACAGCCATCTCTGACGTTCAGCCACTACACATCTCTGACAGCCACTACACATCTCTGTTCAGCCACTACACATCTTTGAATGCTACTCTCTTTGCGTGGCCCTTTGTCTAACACACACTTCTCCAACTCATAGACAAGCACATGTACCAGCCAGTTGCTCTGCACACATGTGTGTACATATGTGAGCATGGACACACACCCACACCCACACCCACATATAAGGTTACAGACCTAGATAAAGCCACACACACACACATACATGCATACATACACACACACACACACACACACACACAGATACCAAAAAAATAAAGATGATTTCTTTAGGAAAGAACAACGGCCCTACTCAAAAAAAAGGAGGGAGTCTGACAAGGAACCATACAGACACGACAACACTTTCATTTCGCACAGAATTATGCAACATGTTCACAGTGTAGGTTTCCTCATGTCAAGTCTCCACACGACTTCCACAGGTACAAAGCAACATTACTTGTAATGTTTCACATTTCTTGATGACAGAAGTAAACAGGAACATAAGCACAGACAGGCAGACAAATACAGAGATAGAAGAAAAATGAAATTAAAAAAAAAAAAAAAAAAAGCTGACTGCAGACATACCCGAAGGAGACATGCCAGAGGTTGAGGACCTGCATCATGCAGGGGTTGGTGGTGTGCAGAGTCTGGGCAATGGCATCCAGGGCGGCCCGATAGGATCTGTTTCCAGGGCTTGGGCACCACCGCCATCTCCTCGCGGTGTGGCAGAAGCTTCTCCTTCTTGTCATCGTCCAACTGGCGCGGGTCTTTCAGCACAAAGTCCACTGCACGCAGGTTCGTCAGAACCATCATCATGCCCACCAAAATGCAAATTCACACACACACACACACACACACACACACACACACACACACACACACACACACACACACACACACAAATGTGGTGCAAAATAACAGTTTTCTAATTCACAATGCAACACACATTAGGTGAATTTTCGACAAATACACCTTCAGGTGTTACAGGCAACAAACATCAAAAGAACACTAACCCATGCAGCCAAACTGCATCCAGCAGGTTTGTTCTGTTTTCACCTTCATTCAAAATCTACTGAAGCATTTTCCTCCTGACAAGACTTGAAGATTTCTCTGTGCCCCCCCCCCCCCCCCCCCCCCCCCCCCCCCCCCCCCCACCCACCCTTTCTATCTCCTTTTATCTGTGTAAATTCTACCTGTACCAAAATAGTACACTGACTCAATAAATGAAAGCTTTGTACATGCACACGCACACACACACACACATCACACATACATAAGCGCGTGCACGCACACACACACACATACATAAGCGCGTGCACACACACACACACACACACACACACACACACACACACACACACACACACACACACACACACGTGATTGCACACACATGCACACACACACACGCACGATGGCACACATGCACACACACATACTTCTACTAAAATTATCAATAACAAAACCTGGCTGCCCAAGCACAGACATCACAAAGCTCTAAATTCAAAAATGTCATCCAGACCACAATTTATTGTTCATTTGGCATTGGCTGTGCCAACCTTCTTCACGAGCTGCACCCTGAACCTGATTTAAGCTGGGCTTTTTTTTCATGCAACACGCAAGGAATGTAGAGATTCCATCCAATCACAAGTTCCTTGCATAATTATTATTCTTCCTAAAGGGAATTTAAAATATCCAAAGACAAAGAATGGCATCCCATATGGTTAAATAATCAAGAATGGTCTGTCATCCCATGAAGGGCACTAAATAACCCAGCATCCCCTTGTGAGTTGTACCTATCAAATGACTCCCTAGAATTTAAGCAGACAGTGACCCCCTAGAATTTTCAGCCAGGGAAATGAGCAGACAGTGACCCCCTAGAATTTTCAGCCAGAGAAATGAGCAGACAGTGACCCCCCTAGAATTTTCAGCCAGGGAATGAGCAGACAGTGAGAATTTAGCAGACAGTGACCCCCTAGAATTTTCAGCCAGGGAATTGAGCAGACAGTGACCCCCTAGAATTTTCAGCCAGGGAACAAAGCAGACAGTGACCCCCTAGAATTTTCAGCCAGGGATTTCATGCAGTCCATCACAAAACCACTTACCAATGGCTTTCTTGACGCTGAGGAGGTAGTCTCTTCGCATTTCATCAGACAGATTCTCAATGGTCTCTGTGTGTCCCGCCTGAAAGAAGAAAAAAAATTTAAAATACCTTTATTTGAAAAATAGTGTGCGCTATGCAGGAGGAATGGAGAACAGAGCAGAAAAAAAAAAAGAAACTTCAATGAACAGTGCAACATCCAGAGGATGAAGGCAGTTCGATCTTTCCTGTAAGGAGCCTTGCAAGTGGATGATCACTGACAAACTTCTACTCATTTTTTTCTTGAATCCTTCCCGGCAGTCCAATGCCGCGCAATATCAAATCACTATCACCAGCCACTACCTTGAACCAGAGATATCTCCTCTCACAGCTTGGACACTTCTTGCTGACACACAGACTGAGGAAAAGGCCCGCAGTTTTTCTTTAACATCTCATGAAACAACATTGCATCATGCAGTGACTGCACTTGGTTCAGTCTCCCATGTTCACATATCAAATGACTGAATTCATGTCATTAACCCTCTTGTATTCAGATTCTCTGAGGCCAAATTCCCCCCAGTTTTCAGATTTTTTTAGAGCTACGAAATTCCGCATGTATGGTCACAAGACTCTGTTCTATACTGTGAGCAAGATTTTGTGTGTCTCGAGGTGAAAGGTCATGTCACTGTCACCAAAATGTCACCCCATGTGTCACATGCAATGGTGACAATTCTAATACAGCACACCACCATGCAGTTATCCCATGCACATGCATGTTAGTGTTGTAAAATGAAAGCTGCGGCCTAAGTGAGATGATCTGTCTTCTGTCCGCCTGTTCAGTCCCCACAGGTAATCCACAGAATGTCACACACAACTAGTGTCAATTGTCACTACTGAACAGTTACTGTAGATTCAAGCACACAGTTCCTCATTGTTTTTCTGTCACTGTTCTAAGCACCTTATACATGTCCATATGTATTTACACACTGTATAGCTGTACAGTGAGGAAATTGAGTAGAGTGTCACTGCTGCCAAGTGTCATCAAAGCACTGTCACCATGAACTACAGGTAAGCATATATACATGTACACACAAAACACAGAGACTAGCAAACTGCCCTACTGTTGAGCCACTTCAGCGCATGGTAGTCATGGAAACAGTCATTCTTATGAAAGCATAAAGGCACCTGGCAGAAAAAAAAACATATATGACGTTTCTACGCGTCGTCCCTTAGTTGTCATACGGAATAATCAGTACAGAGACGTAGCCCCGCATTTCGTCAGGTGTTGTGTCGAACCACAGGGAGTCAGGTGTGCCCTTAGCTGATTGTTTTGAGAGTATCTGTTAGTTTCTTCTGCTACTAGTTGAAAAAATATGAGAGGTAGAAAGAAGAAATAATCTAGTGCGGTGGCAGTGTTCGGCAGTGAGTACGCAGGGCTGTCGGCTGTTGGAATGGGGCCACGCGGGCAGGATGTGTAGCCGGTCGCCATTGTTTGCAGAGTGGCGAGTAGCACGTGGTTCTCAGGGTCGCTCGCATTTCCATTCACCATCCTCTCCTTCACTGGTGCCGATTTCAACATCATTCTCTTCTCCTACTCTCTATTTTCATATACTTCTCTAATTCTTGCATAATTTGATCCCACTCCTCCGCTGAACACTCAGGAATATCATCAAACTCGCTGTTGTTAGCAGACGACGCCATTGCGAAAATCGGTCAGTCTCACGCACAACTGTTCGCTTGCAGTTTCTCCTCTTTCTTAGTGAATGGAAGTGGTGCCAGCATCCAAAAATAGTGCTGCCACATTACTGGACTATAGTGGGAAATCCCCAAACAACTTTTAGTGGCTCTCCGAGTATTTTCACGGAGTTCTTGTGTCCATGTCTCTGTGTGTGTGTGTGTGTGTGTGTGTGTGTGTGTGTGTGTGTGTGTGTGTGTGTGTGTGTGCATGCCTGTGCGCACACACATGCATGCTTATGTTTACACATGTGTTTTACACCAGGGCCTACACCTTTAAACTGAACATCTTTAAGATAGAGCGGAAAACTAGATACTACCGCCATCGTAATATGGTCAACTGTGTAAGGAACCAGACCAAGACTGTCACCATCAACAGGTTCACTGACAGGCGTACTGACGGGCGTACTGACAGGTGTACTGACTGACCTTGAGGGGGTGTGGCACAAGGCCCAGGACGTTCTCTAGCCAGGAGTCCTCCATGGGAGCCACATGCTCTGTGTCAATCCCGTTGTGGATGTAGTAGTAGTAACGCTGTTCAGGGAATGACACACACAGTTACTGGGTTTTTTGATGTTGCAAATAAAGTCTTGTAAAGCTCATATGTATGCCTGTCAGTGCACACACACACACACACACACACACACACACACACACACACACACACACAAACACGTATGCATGCTCATAAGTATGCACACACATACACAACATATACACAAGACACACTCTCTCTCTCTCTCTCTCTCTCTCTCTCTCTCTCTCTCTCTCTCTCTCTCTCTCTCTCTCTCTCTCTCATCAATATACCTAATTGCAAATCAACCCAACATGCATTTTTGTACATGATTACATTGTCC
>JADBJO010000529.1:387500-390000 GCA_016801955.1 Conus betulinus | reverse complement strand
CTGTTGGAATGGCTTGCTTGGCTACAGTGAAGTAACTGTTTCAACTACTTTTCCGTTTCGCTGGGGACAGGCTTCCTGATTTCTTTAGTTTGAAACTCATCTTCGATGAAGCAACTGACTGGTAGAAACGCGTTAGTATTTGTTTTTCATCTTCCTTGGTGGAAAGGACTGTCGTGTCCATGAAGGCTTTTAGAGGGGGCATTTGGTATCCGATCCTCGAAGTCTGTTAAACTTATTTGGCTCATGACTGCTTTCCAGATGACCTCCATTGCCAACACGAATAGTACTGGAGGAATCGCACTGCCCATAGCCATGACAACGTCAAAATGGATCCAGTCTGTTGTGTATTTTTTGCGGAGAGGACACTGAGAAGCCGTAGAAGTGCTTCAACATTTCTGAGGTGTTCTTTGGACATAATACATCTTGAAAGTCAGTTGAATCATCTCGTATGAAACTGATCCGTATACACTCACCAGACTGATTCATGTTGTGATTCGTTTTTTTCTACCATAGCTCTTTAGGTTTGCTTCCCAAACAACAGTGACATGTTCTACATAGCCACACACTCCCAGGGTGCCTCCTTCCTGGACTGACAAATTCAAGTCTCCATTTTCTGTCAAGTGTTTAGTGAGGCTGGCTGTTGATGGGGAAATGTTTCCTTCAACATAAGAAGTCATACCGATACGGTTGATATACTTCGAGTTTTGGAATTTACACCCCTTAAACTAAAATCTAGTGGTCACCGATCTGCAAGTTCGTCCATGCTGATCTTGTCAGTTTGTGGACATTGGGACATTCATTACACAGCAGATAGGTTATTCCAGTAGGCCCCGGCAACGATTTGGTTCAGGCTTTCTTAGCCACTTCCTTTGGGGCTTGTCATTGAGCTTTTTCTCTGCCGCTGCAGACCATACCAAACCCTTGATTTCAAAAGGTGCTTCGCTCTGAGGTGCGAAGTATGTTTTCTTGAGATGCTGCTCCAGAGTTTGTCCACTGTCAGTATCCCTGATTTTCACTGCTTGAATAGTTTCCTGGCGAACCGGAAGGGGTCTCTGAAGAAGCAATCTTGGATTTTCTTCTCTTAGCGCTTCTCCTTCTTGCTGATGCTGCTTTGTTGAGAGCACGGTGTTGTATCTTCTGATCAGTTTCCCGGAGCTTCTCTAGCCCTTTCTTCCCAGCTTCCGAGGCAGCCTTCATCTGGTACTTAAGATTCCTCTTTCTCTTCCGTGTAACACTCATCTCTCGATGGCGTCTGAATTTTATAGGATGCGTCTTTGTCTTTGGTCGTTTCGCTTTATAGACATTCCTACAGGTCGTTTCGCTTTATAGACATTCCCACAGGTTTTTCGCTTTATAGGCATTCCTACAGGTTTCGTATAACATGTCTTCAAATGTGGCTACTTTGTGTTTGAATGTCCTCTTTCCTGTCAGCGCATCGTGTGCTGTAAAGTCGCTAACCTACTTGAAGCTTTTAGATTGTGATGAAAATGTGGATGCCTTATGCATGTAAGTTATGGGCAAAGCATTTGATTTAGTGCGGCATACAACACTGTTCATAAAGATGGGGAAAGGGTAGCTGGGGTAGCTCGCGGTTTTGATTTGCTGGGAGGAATAGGGAAGGTCACAAATATGGAAAAAAAAAATGGTTTGAGTGTAGTGTACTTTTGTTTCAATGGCTGCATCATCAATATGTCACAGAACATTCAAGTGAACCGCCCCACTCCTACCCTGCACACCATCCTCCCCCCCCCCCCCCCCCCCCCCCCATTCACACTTGGTCAACCTGTCTTCATATTTATATTTATGAATGACTCGCCAATGGTCGAGTTTTGCTCGCAGGCGTGCTAAATGCAAGATGATGACATAAAGTATACAGACAGATTTAGACATATGCTGATGATACTCACATGTGCAGATGTCGATGAAATTCAAGATTACATTAACGCTAACAAACAAACGAAGCAAAAACGGACAGCGTAGAGGGCTTGCCACATACGAGAAAGGTTTGTTTCAAAGCAGCCCAAAAGCATATTTTTCCAAAAGTGCCCGGGATTGCAGGTAGGAAATGAGAAAGTGCAAAATATCGAAACAACGACAGAAAACAGGTCAATCAACATTGAAGAACAGCAGGCTCAATTTCTTCACATTACACCAAAAATTCCAATGATAAACAGCCAGCGAAGCATTGATTGTCAAAAGGCCTTTTCACCCTCTGGTTTGTTCTCCTGGATGAAGAAGATGTCTGCGACCTTGCCTTCATTTGTCGACAGTTGGAGTGTGGCCCACACGTTTGGTCTCAGCGTCTGGTGGAAGGTAAGAAACAGGCAGAAGGTACATCTCGAAGAGTGATAAAGATGGACGGTATTTTTAAGAGCTCACCTGTAAACAGCAACTTCAAAAGATGGCTTGACAGATTCGTGTTTGAGGTAGAGACTTGGTGTTGATCCATACTATCTAGTTTTACCACAGAATTACTGGTTACTTTACTCACATTTAGAAC